>JAIUZE010022292.1:0-13349 GCA_022085475.1 Heliosperma pusillum | reverse complement strand
GGGCCTTTTAGCAGGACCTTTGGCATCCATCCCACTTCAGTTAAGCTCAAGAATCAAGCTTGGAAGTCCACTCCTCCACCACTTTCAACCTAAACAACCCAATTAAGGCAGATTGTCCCATTAGAACTGCTTTCTACTTTATTGCTTTATTCTGAACAATGTAGCTGTTATTTCTGTTTCTTTTGCAAGTCATTTGTGGCCCTAGGATGTATTGAACGAGTAGGATGTAATCTCCTTGCCTATATAAGGCATTTCCTAATGAATGAAAGGCAGATTTGAAGTAAAACATAAAACTGAAACCTTGTTTCTGTTAACATATCTTGGCTGTGTGCTTGAGACAACTTCCTTTGCTTTGTGCTTGGAAGTAAGCTAAGACCCTTAGCTGTGTGCTGGGATCAAAGTTCAACTCTCAATCATTGGCTTTGTTTTTTGGTTAAGGTTCTATCTTTTCTTTAGCAACCAGTTCAAGCAAAAAACAGAGCAATTGCAAAGTGTCTAACCTTAGTTCAATTTGTCATTGTTTAGCTTGTCTTTCTGAATAGTTTCATTGCAATAATTAGAAAAGAATTTAATGTCGGTGACCAAGTACTTCTTTTCAACTCCCGTTTGAAAATTTTTCTGGGAAAACTTCGATCACGATGGTCTGGACCATTCACTGTCACATATGTTAGCAAGTATGGCTATGTGGAAATAATGGCTAGCAATGGTGAAAAATTCAAAGTCAATGGACACAGACTGAAACTCTACTATAGCATTTCTATCATCGGATGCTTAGATATTGTCTATATGGAGCGTCAATCCCCAACCCAATGATTTTATAGGAAAATTCGTCGAGCAGGACGTTAAACAAGCGCTTCTCGGGAGGCAACCCGTGTTTTCTTTTCTTTTTGCATTTTATTTTTGTTTTTCCCTTTTTCGTTGTTTTGTTAGATTTCTTTGCAGATGAAAGAGTTTTTGAAGAATCTATAAAGACCTTCCTTGTCAAGTCCAAAAGACTAGCTTGGGGGAGTCCGCGGTGACTAGTAAGCTTCGTTCTTCTTTCATTTATTTCCCTTTTTTCCCTTCTTCCCATTAAACATCTCGTTGCATATTTAGTCTTTGTGCTCACATTGAGGACAATGTGATGTTTAGCTTGGGGGAGGGATTGCATTTTCCCATTTTGCATTTTAGTTGTTTATATTTTTCAAATTTTGAATAAAAGAAAGAGAAGATTTTAGATAGAAATTTTAACATTTTGAACACAATTGAATGCTTTTCATGCTTTGCTTGCTTGTTTACTATGCTATCATGTTACATTTCCCAAACTTAGAGCTTTCAAACCATAATGATTCAATATTCATTGAATTGTGCATATATGGGGAAGTCTTGTGCACAGTAAGCATGGAATGAATCTATAGATAAGTACGCTTGATCTTGACATTTGGCAAGTTACATATATTGTAAGGTAGAACCTCCTTAGGCTGGTACATCTATACCCAGTCTCATTTAGGTGTGTGTAGTTCTCCTTGTGATGTGTGTCATGTCAAAACGCATAAGTATGGTTCTCATTTCATTCCTATAAGCATTGCATTCATGATTCACTATGATTTGAAGCCTTTTCACTTTGAATTACCCCTCAAAATAAGCCCCTTCATACAAATGCTTCACAAAAATAATAGCTACATGAAAAAACTGCCTACCTTTTGAGCTAGTAACTAGACTATGGTGTATGGGTGCTCTTTTGAGAAGATTTGTTCTTATCTGTCAAAGTGAATTTGGAGAACGAAAAATATTCAAGAAGTGATGTTCAAAAGAAAATTGAAAAAATGAAATAGAAAAAGAAAAAAAAGGAATCGAAAGAAAAAAGAAAAACAAAGAAAAAAGAAATAATAGAAGAAGTTGTGAGTATCTCCTCAAAATGTCAAATCAATAGAAGGAGTTTACCCTTGTGTTTCGTGTGTAATAAGCCAATCTGTTACTTCTGGCTTCGTTATTTGTCTTGTGGGAATTAACCAAAAGTTTGGATTGAGTATTCATTTATCATTGGTCAGTTGCTAGCTCATTCTAACCTTCACATTGACCATAACTATTTGTCCACCTTTCGCCCATTTCCCAAAGCCTTCTTCTTATTTTTCGGCTTCTTTTCTATGTGAATTGTGATCTTTGACTTGTGTTTTGAATTGTTTACCATATTAGACTGCGGACACATTTTCATAAGTCGTACATAGGTGAGTGTCTCAAAATATTTACACATAAAGAAATCACCTTTTACATACATGAGTGTTCGAGTGTGCCGTGAGAGTCCATTGGTCAAAAGATCATGCAAGAGCCGAAATTCTGTAGTGAAATTCTTTTTGCTCTGCCGTTATGTAAATCTCAGCCATGTTTATGTATCATTCTTGCCCACGTTGTTTTTGGGTTATGATTCATTATGTTTTCAAAGTTTTACGTTGAGATTCGTTTCTTGATGGTGTAGTAGCCAATGCTTGCAACCCTTGTCCTGGTATTGTTTGTTATGTTTGCTTGAGGACAAGCAAAGGTTTAGCTTGGGGGAGTTTGATAAGTGAATATTTGTATGATTTTAACCCCCAATTTAGCTCGATTTTGTTTGTCATTTGTGCTTTGTTAAGCCATTTTATGAGCTAATATCGTCTTCTAGGCGAATTCCTGTATTCTAACCTGTTTTGTAGGGAAAGTGACGTTTCTACGCCCTTTTTCTATACTTCCGAGCATTTGCCTAAAACCCGACGATTTGAAGAGTAAGCTTGACCAAGTGAAAGGCATTTCAAGAAGGTTCACTAACTCAAAAGAGAGAAGAAATAAAGACGATGTCGCAGTTGTCAGAAGATCAATCAATTAGGCGGAAGAATTCATCGCTTTACATCAAACCCTATCAACAAACCCGATTGAAGAGGTCAAGGGGGATGATGGAACTCAAGTCAAAGCAAAGGGAGATGAAATGTTAGTCAAAAGCTTCTAGATGACAACTTACCCGATCGGGTAAGTGTGTACCCGATCGGGTATCTCTGCTGCTTCGAGCAAAATGCTTCAACTTCCTATTTTTGTCCTATATGTTCAATGCTCGACCCCTTCCCCACGAAACCCTAATGCTATATAAAGAGAGCTCCAGCCCCTCTTCTCATCACACAATCAATCAATCTCACACACAACATCTCTTCTCTTCTTACATTTCTCTTTAGTTTAGAAATTCTAGTTTAGATCATTTTCTTCTTTTGTCTTTAATTCTTAGTTTATTTCTGTCCATTTAACATCAAAACCTTAGTTTAGATCAATAAGAATTTCAATCTTTGTAATCTACTTTGTTGGGTTCAATTGTTGTAATTCAAGGAACGATTATTCTATGCAAGGGATTTCTATTATTGTTATCGCTTTCGTTGTTGATCGTCACCTAGGTACTTCTATTCTATCCTTTGTTTATTGTCCTTTATTGTTTTCCATTTGATTGTTATCCTTTTTACATATTATCTTAGATTCATTTTCATGTTGTTATAATCGTAGTTTTATTTCTTAGATTGTCAATTAGCGTCGTTATTATCGCCTTATAAAGAGTCTTAAATTATTGTCAAAAACCAACTAAACATGTCTATCCTAGTTTTTATCATCATCATCTTAGATATAAATATTGTCATGAGTGAGTAGTCACCTTTCTAGGGTGTAGGGTAGCCATGTTTGATTGATTAAAAGATAATAATTGGATAAAAGAAATTGTGCTTTTAAAACATTGTGTCTATGCATGTTTGGACTATAACGATAGTTGACGATTCCTTATCAAAATCATTGACTAGTATGGAATTCTTTTCCAAGGTAGATTTACGCGAATTGAATAGACAAAGCATGACATGGTGGATTAACACCTAGTAAATTGCGTAAAAGCCTGCTAGACCATCTGATCTATGATTGTAATGAACACATCATTCTTACGAACTCACAATGAATTATTTGCATATCCTAAATCCAATTTCATCAATATATTAATCCACATGTGTGAACCTACTTCCCTAGATGCTTCTCATTATTGTTAATTCATCTTTTGCTTTATTGCTTTCATCTTCATTTGCCTTTATTTTGTTTTCATTTATGCCTTTTATTAGTTTAGAAATTAAAAACTCCAAAACCCAGAAACTCGTTAGATAAAACTCAATTGTGAGACGATTCACAATCCTATAGGAAACACCATTTCCCTGAGGATCGACCCCTACTTCACTAATTACATTAATTTGTTATTAGCCTAGTCTGGGTAAATTATCTTTGTATCGGGCTCGCGACAAGCACGATCAGTCAAAGTGGGGGCTATGTAGATACCTCAGTTCTACACCATCCGCAAACCACCTGGTGATAATTGGGCCGCATATTTGGTACGCGGAACGATTTATGACAGTTCGTAAGTTTATCGCCAAGTGATAGCTCAAACACTTGTTTCTACCCCTTGGTCGTCATCTACGCACCGGTACAGTCGCTTTGACAGTCATTAGAGTTCATTTGGAGTCCGGGTCGAAAACCGCTTCATTTTATAGAAACCTTTTTAAAACTCCGAGTCGGAATGCGCATGGACATTCTGGATATTTTATTAATATATTTCAAATTCTATCTTTTTTGATAAATATTATCTCAAATCTTTTTTAAATGAAAGTATAGATCAACCACAATTCTGTAATAGAAACGTGGGAATCTTTCTTTCGCATAAGGAAACCTTTGGGGAAATAATGCAACAGGTGTTGCGCCTGTTTGAAGGATCGCAGTGTTGGAGCTAGTGTCCTCCACAGTGAGGGCATATTGAACGCCACAAAGTGAACTGAATTACACTATATTTGTTTTGGTCTGTAATCGCCACATGAGCTGATAACTCTGGAAATTATATTGTGAAGTTGATTGATGGTGGGTTCAACGAGCCATAAGTCAAACGGTTGATTGATCGATCACAGATACGAGTTATAAAGATACCTCGTAGGACATCGTGACAACGTTAAGGAGTCCTAAATGTGTAAAAACATTAAGTGTCAGGTCGTGGATTGGACGTCCATAGTGTTCCTAGAGTCGATTCTTTTGACTATCGACTGTCTCTTGAGATTAAGGCAGTTTTTGGGTGACTTTAGTTTCTTTCTCATGGTCGACCGTAACAGGAGGCTAAACATATTTTTACTGGGTCATTTCATACTGTGCTTGTATCCGCAGGATTTGAGTTGCAGAAAATATCCAACATTTATCAGGTTTTGTTATTTCTCAGGGCCACTCGAGGAGTTGTAACTGAAATGCATGGCCATGCTCGAATAATGATTCGTTTATCAGTTAAGTTACTCTCTAGTCGGGAAAACCACTCTTGATTTTGATTACTTGTAAAATACGACCTTTGTGAATGCGGACTTTGCAAATTGTTTTACATTGAGTGGGAGAAATTTTGGATATGAGAATCGGTTATCGCACATACACTTGTAAGGACAAGTGGGAGATTGTTGGAGCTAGTGTCCTCCACAATGAGTGTGATAACATGTATAAATCTCTTACAGGTTCACAGGGTGTACTTATTATTCTTATCAGTTGATTAACGTTTATCGATAACGGTTGGCTTGCTAGAAGTTTGACGTTATTGTCATTTTAATGGCGTTGATCAACTGGTCCCTAAAAGTCACACCTAAAGGATGTGTTTGAGAGATATGATTATATGAATAATATAATCATATTGATTCCTTATATGACTAAAAGGTTAGTCGAGGTATATGACTAAAAGGTTAGTCAATGTAATGATGATACGATTAAATAATACTGGCTTAGACGAATTAAATGTTAATTCGTAATTGAATATAAACTGTTATATCTAATTAATGTATATAATGTAATTATTTAATACGATTAAATAATGTAAGCTTAAACGAATTAAATGTTAATTCGTAATTAAATATAAACAGTTATATTTAATTAGCAAATTGTAAATATACGATGTTTATAATTGACGTATATATTATAATAATACATACACATATTATTATACATTAAATAAATAAAAGAAGGTAGACTCATATCTTGACTATACTTCCTAAAACAAGTAGAAGAAAAAGAGGGAGACTCCTCCCTCTACAAGACCTCTACTTGCACGGCCATAAGAGGAGGAGGAGAGTCTTATATAAACTCTTCCTCTCTACATGATTCATCATTCATAACTTGACACAAAAATCATCAGTAATTTTTGTATTCTTTCTAGCACTAGAAAAGGCATATCTCAGAGCATCTTGGGTGCAACAATTAGGAGAATATCGATTTCGATATTTGTTCTTAGGCCATATTGCTAGGACCAAAAGGTTGATTCTAATCTTTATGCTTTTCGCTTATGACTCGTATTTCATATATTATAATTCCGTTATAATCCTTAAATTTCATGTATAAAATATACCGATATTTCCCACACGCAGTTCCTGCTGCGCTCCTTCCCCAGCCTGTTTTCTCCGTTTTCAGATAATTTTGAGTTGTTCTTGAACTCTTCGTATTTTCTGCAATAAAAGGAAAGCTTCGTTCTCATTTTTAAGGCACGCAAGTGTTCCGCCCCTTCTCTTCTCTCTTTTCATTCTAGACCTTGCTCTAAGCTTTTCGACATCTATGTGCTTGATCAATCGACCACGTAAGCTCAGATTCTTCTGGATATCCGTCACGTTTGCATGACCAACCTATTTGACCACTACACAATCAATCAATCAATTAATCAATCAATTAATTAATCAATCGTTTTTTTAGTCCTTTAACGAGGGCACTTTCTGCATACATTCGAGTCGAGCTATCGCTAAAACGTTAACTTAGTTTAGATCTCGTTTTGTCAAACATGTAAGTCTGAGGGTTTAAATCCCGTATTTTATTATTTTTATTTATTATTCGTTCAATTAGTGTAAGATTCACGTCAAAATTAAATTCAAAGTCGATTTTTATCAAAACCTTTTTATAAAACCTTTTTAGCAGTGAACATGACGTCGGGAAGAATCGCAGCATCTGCTGCGCCTCTTCCAGAGGCTGCCCTGCCACTACTCTTCTTCTTCTTCCTCTGGTTTCTGTAAAGTCGTACTTATTTTACTTTCTTTGTTTATAAATCGTGAATCGTATTTATCTTTCACATAAAACGTTTTGTTCTTGTTCCTAGATCCCTAATAGTTCAATATTAGCGGGTTTTCGTCTTTGAATCAAATTAGGGTTTGAGAGGTTTGATTCGTTCATATCAAATCTCTGGATTCATCGTTGATATAAATTTGTAGTGTAATTAATATGTTTAACGACTTCTACTCAATTCATAGGTCAAAAATCCATTCTCAATATTCAAAACAACATTAACTGCTCGCGATTCTGACTACACAGTCATAATTAAACTCCAGAACATACTCAACAAGCCATGCGCCTCTTGCAGAGGACGCAGCTGTTGCTGCGCCTCTTCTGGGTTGACTTCGGTCCCTGAACTTATGTTGTTTGCGTTGACGTAGCTTTAATTACGTAATTAAATAACTATTAGTCGTATTATCGCTCATAATCTGTCTTTTAGTATTTCAGACCTTTTCCTTTCCTTCATACCTTCGTTTTGAGTATATTTCTAATGTGGATCCTCTAATCCATTGTAATCTCATTTAGTCATTGTAATTGTATGATTTAGTTTCCTTTCGTATGTAATTCATGCTAAATCCCAATTTCAACATAATTCTGTGCCAATTACATGTTCACCGACATTGTCTAATTCACATGTTAGGATTAAAACGTTGGATGTTGCATTGCATGCATATCATCGATAACATATCAAGTACAAACGATTTCCCTGATCATTAGTAGAGGCCGATGTCGAGGCAGGCGGGATTAGGTATTCGATTGAAGAACTGCCTAATACGTACCCTCACCCCTTACTCCAGATCTCTGTGAAAACCCGTGTTCATTGGCATCCACGAGAGTCATTCTAGACATAGAATGCTAAGGGTGAAGAGTTCTTAGTGTTCATTTCATTACTTTGTGTCTTGACATGGCATAAAGTATTCGATCGGTTCCAATTTTCCATAAAGATTGGTGGCGCCTCCACAAATGCGTATTTCTACGCTTATCCATCCAAGTGAGCCCCTCCGTGGTTCCCCATGTACCACAGTTCGGTAAGGATCACTAATCCGTGTATCACATCAAGGCCTGTTTTAACTTGTTAAAAGCATCAAGCCATTCGTCAGTGAACACAAAAGGGGCATATTTATGTAAACGTTTTGTAAGTCGTTTAGCAATTTTGGAAAAATCCTTGATAAACCGGCGATAAAAACCGGCTTGACCAATGAAGCTCCTTACCCCCTCAACATTAACAGACGATGGTAATTGCTCTACCACTTGCACTTTAGCGCAATAAACTTGGATGCCCATATCAGAAACCAAATGACCAAGGACAACTCCCTCAGTCACCATAAGGTGACATTTTTTCCAGTTCAATACCAGATTAACCTGTATACATTTCTGCACAACTTTGTCAAGGTTAGTAAGACAAGAAGAAAAGGAAGAACCATATACACTGAAATCATCCATGAAAACCTCCATATTAGACTCAAAGTACTCAGAAAAGATTCCTATCATGCACCTTTGAAAGGTGGCTGGGGCATTACACAAGCCAAAAGGCATCTAGCGATATGCATAAACGCTATATGGGCAACTGAAGGTGGTATTTTCCTGATTATCAGGATGAATAAGGATCTGGAGGAACCCTGAATATCCGTCTAAATAGCAGAAAATTTTTGAAATGCTAATTTTTCTAACATCTGGTCAATGAAGGGGAGTGGGAAATGGTCTTTCTTTGTGGCGGCATTTAGTTTTCGATATTCTATGCACATCCGCCAACCAGTCACTATCCTAGTGGGTATAAGTTCATTTTTCTCATTTTTTACTACAGTAGTCCTCCCTTTCTTCGGAACTACTTGAACCGGACTCACCCACTGTGAATCAACAATGGAGTAAATAATGCCTACATCAAGGAGTTTCATCACCTCCTTTACTCACCACATCCTGCATATTTTGGTTCAACCTACGTTGACCTTAGGCACTAGGTTGATGACCCTCCTCAAGGTTAATCCGGTGCATATAGAAATCCGGACAAATACCTTTAATATCATCCAAACAGTACCCTAAGACCTGCTTGTTTCTTTTCAAAACTACCAAGAAAGTATCAAATTGGTCTTTGTCTAAAGAGGAACTGGCAATAACAACTCTATCTCATCTAAGAAAACATACCTTAGATGAGAAGGGAGAAGCTTAAGCTCTGGTTTGGTTTCCTCAACAGCATAAGAAGTATCGACCAAGCTAAGTCTTGTAGCACTCTCATCACTAGGAAGCTCTGACATCTCCAAAGGAGCTTCAAAAACATCTTTCTCTGTATCATAGAAAGTCCCTTCATCTACACATGAAGCTAAACACATCAAAGCCTCAAACAGGTCCTGTAGTAAGGAACCCAACCAAGTATCTTCAACAATATCATGGATAATGCCAATAGCATAGCAAGAAGCCTCTATCATACGCTTGGTCATAGCATTATAGAGATTTAAAGTTACTTTATCCCCCCTATATATAATGTTAGTATACCGTTCTTGACATTTATTACTGCACCAGCAGTATGTAAAAATGGTCTTCCCAATACAATTAAGATATGTGTATCCCCAGCCATATCAAGTACGATAAAATCTACAGGTATAAAGAACTTACCTATTATAACCAGGACATCCTCTAAAAAACCTAGAGGACGCGTAACGGATTGGTCGGCCATTTGGAGAGCTACACTAGTGACTTCGAGAGTCCCCATTTTAAATATTTCACAGACAGAATAAGGCATGACGCTAGAGCTAGCTCCTAACTCACACAAAGCCTTATCAATGACATATGGAGAAACTACCCGGGTCTTTCAGTTTCGGTGGGGATTTGCGCTGTAGGAGTGCACTGCACTCCTCAAGAAATGCAATATTCTCTACTTCATTAAGAGACCGCTTTCGAGTTAAAACATCCCTCATAAACTTAGCATAAGAAGGTGCTTGAGAAATAAGTTCAGTGAAAGGTATCGTGACCTGCAGATTCTTGACGAGCACTAAAAACTTACCAAACTGCTTTTCTACCTTGTTGTTGCGTAAGCGGTTTGGAAATGGGAGTTTAATAACAATAGAAGGGTCGACTTGCTTTTTCGTATCTTTGATGGAAGAATCAGGGTAAACAACAGGTTGGGTCGGTCGACCTGTGTCTGAGGTCGATCAACCTGCCTAAGATACGGAGACTTTAGTTGATGTGGTCGGTCGACCTGGCTCCTAGGTCAATCAACCTATGAGTGATTCAGCACCAATTTCGTTTTTCCCCGCGTTTACAGCTTCGTTAGCCCCATCTTTTGCAGCTTTTGCATTATTCTTTTCACCCATAACATGATTCGTCGTCCATCCCGTCATCAAACAATGGCATTTTTGGGCCATCATAAGATAAAAAAACTCCTGAGGTTTATGGCATTAGCGGTATCGTGTGGTTGGTTCGACTGAGATGGCAACAAACCAAGCTGCCTAGTAGCTTGCTTTGTCCCCAATTGAGCCATATGGGTCTCGAGCATCTTTATTGATGCATCCTTGGTTTTCTCATTCTTGTTATATTGTACCATGAATGATTGAAACATGGATTTTGTTGGAGTAAGTGTCCTCCACAATAGTGCATTTATATAATAAATCTCATTTGGAATATACGTGGCATGATTAGTATATTTTGATACTCCACGTCAGTTGATTAACGTAAATAGGTAACGCTCGGCTGACTAGAGTTTGACGTTATTGTCGTATGACGGCGGTGATCAACTGATCCCTTTAGGTCACACCTATAGGATGAGACCCAAATAGAATACTAATTATTTGTATACGATACAGGTTAATTAGGGCATTACATATATTTGATATGTACGTTTAGTTACGAGAGTTGTTTATTGGAAATTGAGTTAGAAACTCATTCCACTTAAGTTTATTAGTCAATTATACGATAACTGACTGAATAAATTTTACGTCTTATTTTAATACGATTAAATAAGATTTAATTTAGTGATTAATCGTTAATTCATTAAATTAGTTGAGGTTATGCACATATTTTGAGGTAGAGGTAAATAGTTAATTATATTTACAAAGAGTTGTAAAATAAATTAACTGGGCATTGTAAGACCCATTATATATTGATATAATTGTAAAATATCACTTAAAAGTTAAGTATATATTTGAGTCATATAATTGTTATATGATCAAATTAACACTTAATTATACAAGATAATTAAGCATATGATTAATTAATATTTGTGGGACAAATATCAAAAATCAAAATGGACCATTTTGAGCCATGTGAAGCCGGTCATGGTAGTAGTAGTAGTAATGATAATTGTTCTTGTTTATGCAAACAAGCAACCTTATGATAATGACATATCATGCATTCAAATCATTACATACACTACCATACTCTACTACAATTGCATGTGAATTAAATAGCAAAAATCAAAGGCTTCATGGACACATGAGGTCCGGCCATCATGTCGTTAAAATGGACAATGGTTGTTCATTTTTCAACCAACTTGATTTTGCTTATTTTCACTTCTCTTTCTAAAACTCAACTTCTCTCAAAACTCTCGTATACACTAATATTCTCTACATATTACTAGTGTAGTAATTCAATAATATTAGTAGTATTTTGTCTTACTTATTATCTAGTTAATAATAAGGTAAGATTATTTGGGTTTAATCTTGGGTGCAACAAGAAGGAGACCTTCTACTTTGGAGGTTGTTTTATCGAGGATCATCCATTAATTTCATGCTCAAGAACAATAAGAAGGAGTTCTTATTGTGCCCCATATTGGCCGAAAATTTCCATTGTAAGGAAATTTCTTCTTATCTTTATATTTATGCTTTTATATTTGCATGCATGATAACTAGATCCTAAATTATTAAGTTTATGACACCCTCAAATTTGCGGAAAGATAAACAAGTAATTTAAATAAATAAAAGATGAGAATACGTTTTTAATAGGTTCACTTTAGTGAAAATCGGTAAATTTTAAAACCGGAACCTATCATTAAATATATTCATCGTAACAAAGGTGTCTTAAAGAAAAGGGTTAATAACAAAAAGGAAATAATATTATACATAAGAAGTGTCTAAAACGGGAGACATATCTCCCGTATAAATACGGAAATAAAGTGTATAATATAATACAATCCTAAGAACCGAATATAGGTCCAAGGTAAATACTTCGCTCGCTAGCTCGTCAATGTACCCAAGTATGCATCACAAACCTGCCAACCGCATTAAATATAAACACGGAAGCCACAGTCAGGGGGGAGTAACTCCGAGTTCTCCCAGCCACGAAATGTCGAGTTTAATAAAACATGAATAACATAAAAGAGATGTATATGGAAAATACAAAGCCTTAACATATACGATATGCTTTTCATGTTATGAAACAAATAACTAACATATAACCTAGCATATGAAGGTTAAGCTACTCATGCAAACTATCATGTGAATAAGTTAACAACTTATACCACGAGGTAGGGAAGCTGGTATTCTAGCTCAGAGGTTACATTTAAAACATGGCCATGATACACTCAACCCTAATCATATAAACTATCATGTGAATCAGTTAACAACCGGTAATCCAAACCCTATCAACTTTAGTCGGCTTGCATCTCACCTTCTAAGATTCATAGAATCATCAAACATGAAAGACCAATACGTCTAGAAACAGGCATAAGTTCTAAGTACAGTCAATAGTCGACTTCTGTAACTCGAGGCTATACCACAAGGTAGGATAAACATCCTAGTCCTAGACTGATCAGACCTAGCGACAACAGCTAACCCATTCCCTGTCTCATGACCAAAAGTACATGAGAATCTCTACTAGGCGACCCCCTAAGCAGAGTTGGCTAGTACTTAAGCTGGCTCCATTCCCAAAGTGTAAGCAATTAGGCGCCATGCCCCGACTTGGATATAAACCCACCAAGCCGGGAACACAAAAGCTATCAAGCCATGAACATATACTCGTTAAAGATAGTAAGGCCTATCAATGACATGGTCGAAGGTGCTTATTTAGAATTAGAATGGTCAAGACGCCATATAATCATAATTGTCAATGAGTACTTAGTCAACACGACATATATCATACAATTAAACAGTCACGGGAAAAACTTCCTATCATGTGACTAATTGCATATAAATCACATTCAATATCATATCGCCTCATATCTACTAAGGCTCATTCATTCATTCATTAAATAAAACCTTACTTGAAGACAAATCCCTGACCCGAGTCCCGCGACGGGTCATCAGTCAAAACGGGGCTAACTAGATCTTAGTTTGACCAAACCCGTT
>JAIUZE010022289.1:0-24850 GCA_022085475.1 Heliosperma pusillum | reverse complement strand
AGCCAGCTTAAGTACTAGCCAACTCTGCTTAGGGGGTCGCCTAGTAGAGATTCTCATGTACTGTTGGTCATGAGACAGGGAATGGGTTAGCTGTTGTCGCTAGGTCTGATCAGTCTAGGACTAGGATGTTTTTCCTACCTTGTGGTATAGCCTCGAGTTACAGAAGTCGACTATTGACCGTGCTAAGAACTTATGCCTGTTTCTAGAAGTATGGGTCTTTCATGTTTGATGATTCTATGAATCTTAGAAGGTGAGATGCAAGCCGGCTAAGGTTGATAGAGTTTGGATTACCGGTTGTTAACTGATTCACATGATAGTTTGTATGATTAGGGTTGAGTTGTATCCAGGCCATGTTTTAAATGTAACCTCTGAGCTGAAATACTATCTTCCCTACCTCGTGGTATAGGTTGTTAACCGATTCACATGATAGCTTGCATGAATAGCTTATCCTTCCTATGCTAGGTTATATGTTAGTTATTTGTTTCATAACATGAAAAGCATATCGTATATGTTAAGGTTTTGTATTTTCCATATACATCTCTTTTATGTTATTCATGTTTTATTAAACTCGACATTTCGTGGCTGGGAGAACTCGGAGTTACTCCCCACTGACTTTGGCTTCCGTGTTTATATTTAATGCGGTTGGCAGGTTTGTGATGCATACTTGGGTACATTGACGAGCTAGCGAGTGAAGTATTACCTTGGACCTATATTTGGTTCTTAGGATTATATTATATTATACACTCTTTTATTTCCGTATTTATACGGGAGATATGTCTCCCGTTTTGGATACTTCTTATGTATAATATTATTTTCTTTTTGTTATGAACCTTTTTCTTTAAGACACCTTTGTTATGATGAATATATTTAATGGTAGGTTCCGGTTTTAAAATTTACCGATTTTCACTAAAGTAAACCTATTAAAAATGTATTCTCATCTTTTATTTATTTAAATTACTTGTTTATCTTTCCGCAAATTTGAGGGTGTCACAACATGTGTGAACCTACTTCCCTAGATGCTTTTCATTACTTGCTTTACTATTTTTATTTTGTTTTTATTTTTTTTTATTTATGCTTTATATTAGTTTAGATATCAAAAATCTCAAAACCCAGATAATCATTAGATAGAACTCAATTGCGAGACAATTCACATTCCATAGGAAACACCATCTCCCTGGGGATCGACCCCTACTTCCCTAATTACATTAATTTGTTATTAGCCTAGTCTGGGTAATTTATCTTTGTATTGGGCTTGCGACAGGCCCGATCAATCACTTTTAGCAAGACTCAGTGTCCTTCGACACCTAATGAGCAAGAGCGCATGAGTAAGATTCCATATGCTTCTTCCATAGGTTATATCATGTATGCCATCTTATGCAATCGTCTTAATGTAGCTTGTGAATTGATTATAACGAGTAGATACCAATCTAATCCCGGTGAAGGTCACTGTACAGCTGCTAAGAATATCCTAAAGTATCTGAAAAGAACTAAGGATATGTTCTTGGTATTTGGTGGGGACGAAGAGCTCGTTGTAAGTGGTTACACCGATGCTACTTTCCAGACTGATAGAGATGATTCTCGATCTCAATCTAGATATGTGTTTTTGCTTAATGGTGGAGCTGTTAGCTGGAAAAGTTCCAAACAGGACATTGTGGCTAATTCTACAACAGAGGATGGGTATATTGATGCTTCAGAAGCAACAAAGAAAGATTTGGATTCGTAAATTTGTTTTTGAACTCAGAGTGATTCATAGAATTTCTAGCCCAATAGACCTTTATTGTGATAATAATGGTGCTATTGCGCAAGCCAAGGAGCCGAGGTCACATCAAAAATCCTAACACATACTTAGAATGTAACACCCGGAAATGTACCCTATTTTTCTAGTAGAAATATTTTACGAGATCTTTTCAGGAAATTTAAGTTTTAATTTGGAATTTTAAGTTTCGAGTCGAATTTAGAATTTCCGAGTTCGTATTTGGAATTTCTGCGAGATTTTATGAAAATCCCGTCTTAAGGCGAGTTTGACTTTTCTTGACTTTTGAGTCGGGTTTGACTTTCTTGACTTTGAAACCGTCTTTGACTTTTTCCTTCATAACTCACACAACTCCCTCCTTAACCTAATTTTTCATTCAACCCCAAATCAAACACAAAACCCTTCCTTCTTCCTTAAGAAACTTTCCCTCTTTGAATATCGATCTTTGAATCATCGTAACTTCTTCGTTACTTGATAGAATTCACGTAAGTTCATCTCATTCTTCTTCCCTTACCTTCCTCTATCCGTATTGATATTAAAATTATCGTCTTTCTCGCTTTTCAAGCTTTCCGTCTTTCTCAAGATGAACTTTATTCATCTTTTTACGATCTATTTGTAGGTGGTGACCTCCAAGATCCCGACAAAGACTATTTCCTTATAGAAGAGGAGCTTGACGATTAGTAGAGACGCTAAAAGGTAACGGTGAAGGGTTACTCGCTATCATTTACGTGTTTTACATGTTTACATGCTAGAAATCGTATTTAGAATACGATTAGGAAGATTAGAAACCATGCTATGATTAGTAAATGATGTTATATGATGAATATTGATGAATTATATTGATTTTTGATGATTATTAGAAGTATAATAGAGATTTGAAATGATTTGGTTAAGTATTGGAAGCTCACGGATGAAGGGGTGTTCCCAGCCGGTCGACCGGCCGCCGGTCTGACCACCGGCTGAGAACACTTCAGTAACATCCTTTGGAAACTTGGATTTTTGCATGAAGAGGTGCTCCAGGCCGGCCCACCGGCCACCGGTCCACCCACCGGCCTGGAACACATCAGTATTGATGTTATGATTTTGGTGTTGTGTTCTGTGCCGGCCCACCGGCCGCCGGTCACCTGACCGGCCTAGACCACGTTTCTCTGTTTTATGTGATTTTTGGATTTTGCCTGTGTTCTGAGCCGGCCCACCGGCCACCGGTCACTTGCCCGGCCTGCAACACGGCTGTGTTATTTTCTTTTGACTTCTAAAACTCGTATTTTATAATAGTTCGCATGATCCGTTTATCGTATAATTTTACATAACGACTTATAATATTCATGTTTTGGATATATGATATTCTATTCGCTTGTATCACATGTTTCGTGACGGTTTTCGATATATCCCTCTTTCGAGTCGGTTTTACATATGTTATGATTTGAGCACTAATGATCATGTGCTTTGAACTCTCATTTCCCGGCTACACCTTATACTCGTTAGACTGGAATGTCGGAGCGATGGGGTGTATCCTTGATGCTTGTATGCATGGTTAGTGGGGATATGACGACGTTGTTAGGAGGTGAACGCAATGCGTTGATCGACCCGGCCGTCAAATGTTGTATACTTGCGAGGTGGTGTTATTGCATGTAGCGTACTGGCTTGACTTTTGACTATAGATCTCTTTCCGCCTCTTTCGTGAATTGATCTACCGAATTTGGGGTACTCGGCGTCTATGATTGACCGAGTCTTGGATGTGGAACGTCTTACCACATGTCGAATCGGAACATGTCTTATTCCGAGAGTCTGGCCAGGTTTAGACTAGGACCGTCTTATTATCGTTGTCCTACCGAGAGGATTAGAGTCTTGTGTGTACGAAACGTCTTATCGTACATGATTCCGGGAAACGTCTTATCCCGTGAATTGGTTTGTCTGGGTCATGAGTATACGAAACGTCTTATCGTATACGGTTCAGGGAAACGTTTTATCATGTGGACTTCCATTGGCTTGTCTTGCTATTGTACACGATGCTAGTGCGTTTCATTTACCGTGAGAGATGTCGTCAATATATTGGTATGGTTGGATGAATGATTATATGATTGATCATTGAATGACTTGGTATGGTTTGTTTGTCGAGTATCAATCTTATCAAGTATATGCCGCTAACGGTGAGATGTAAGCCCTAGTGAGTATATAGTTGCCTAAGGGTGTCTTTCCCGAGTCTTTGAATAACATGATGGTTTCGGAATTGATTTCCACATGATCTTATCATTATATATTGTATTGCCTATCGTTTCTTATCGTAACTCACATGTATATCTATATATGCATGCTCTACTTTTGTATTTCCTTATATGTACGTTAAAGGTGATATGGCTGGGAGAACCCGGAGTTACTCCCCCCTGACTGTGGCGTTCATGTTTTTCATGAATGAACAGGTTGCTTGCTTGGATGCCTTTTTGGATATGATGTTTTGGGGTTCGGGGGGGAGCTAGCGGGCGTTGTCCCTGGAAGTTTTCACCTCTAGACGATATTAGCTAGTTTTGCTAAACACTTGTTCTTTGCTAACATTTTACGAGACCCCGTCTCTTTGTTGTATTTCCTTACTTAGTTGTAATATTTTGACACTCCTCGTGTTATATAACTTGCATGTTTAAAGGTTTTTAAAATACCGTATTTCCGCATATCTTATCACATGCTTGTATGTTTTATCTTTCCGCATTCGCGAGGGTTGTCACAGTTGGTATCAGAGCTTTGATCGCTCCCGACGCACACACGTGAACCCTAACTTAAACTACTTGACCTTGAAATAATAAATGAGAGAGTTGGGTAGAAGTTAAGGACTCTAATTGGTAGTCTTTGTGTTTATGCTAATTGATAGGAGTAACTTAATTTGTTTGTGTTTCTTATGAAGATGGTTAGACCGCGATTAGCTGAGAACGTTATGATGGAAGCTCTTGCTCAAGTGCTGAAAAATCAGCAAGATGCAGCTTTAGCGCATGCCAACCAAGTTCCCCCTAGAAGGGAGGATAACCATCAGGGTGGCTATGCTTGGGTGGCGGGGCAAATTGCAAGGAGTAAAATTGTACCTTATGGTGGAGACCCGGACCCTACAGAGTTATCCGGTTGGTTCCGTGAAATGGAGAAGCAGTTTGATCTATACCAAGTCCGCGAAGAGGACAAGGTTAGGATCGCAAAGCACTTTCTGGTGAGGGAAGCCGACAACTGGTGGGCTATTACAAGTGCCACCGCAACTCTTGAAGAGGACTTTAACTGGGCTTGCTTTAAAGCTCTTGTGGAGGGTAGATTTTATCCTAAAGAGCTTAAACAACAAAGGCTCAAGGAGTTCATAGACTTTAAGCAAGGCAACCTATCCGCTCAAGAGTTTACTACGGAGTTTAATAAGCTTGCGCATTTCGCTCCGAGGCTTATTCGTGATGATGAAGACCGTACATTCTATTACCGTAACAAGTTGAGTGCCGTTCTTCAAAGTAAGGTAAGGAGGAGCTCTACTTCTTTCGGGGAGTTGTATGATGATGCCCTTTGGGCGGAGAACTCAATGAAGGCCGTTAGAGATGAAGCAAAGATGAAGAATCTCTCTCCTTCCCCCTTTTTCAATCCAAGGTCAAACTTCAATGACAAAAGATCCCTCGCTCCTTCTTCTTCTAATGCCTATGCTAACAAGAGACGTTTCAATGCTCCCTCAAACTCCAATGCAAGATCACTTGCTCCTTTTCTCCCTCAAGCTATCTCAAATGCGGCTTCTAGGCCCAATGCTTTCCCTCAAGCTCAAGGACGAATGTGTGACGGTTGTAGGGGACCCGTTCATCCCGGAGTTGGATGCTATGATAGGCCCCTGTTTTGCTTTTTCTGCAAGAAGCCGGGTCACCGCTTTCGTGATTGCCCCGACCGTCAGAATCTCGCACCTGGTGCCAAAGCTAAGGGATCCATCTTTGTACTCAGCCGAGCCGAAGCTAATGCTCACCCGGAGATCGTGACTGGTAGGTTCTTTTCCTTAGATCAATTTCGTTTTCCTTCTCCGCTTTCATCTTTTCCATCAGATCGTAGTTCTTGCTTGATGCCTCCTAGTGTTCATAAGTATCATGTCCGTCTTCCATAATCTCTTGTGAGGTAGTTTTCTCTTTAGCTAATGTAAGGTTTAGTGGTTGTATTTTGATGATGCGCTAAGTATGGTACTTACGCACCCTATGGAGTTGGATTCATGTTTAATTGACTATAAGGAATTAAGGATAAGTAGGTTGAACCTCTCTTGATGATTTTAGACTTTGAATCTTGATATTGTAATATCACCTTGAAGATCGAATAGATCGTAATGATAGTTGTTGTTGTTAAGGATTATAGTGGTTGCTTTAAAGATTACTTGAGAGTGTATTACCCTTATATGTTGGACCCTAGCAATAATGTTTACTTTATGGAATTTGGACTTGGTGACCAATCTCGAAGAAAATTTTCATAAGCAAAGACCGATACATTTTGAGTTTTGATGGGCTAGATGATTTGGTTAATTGAAGTATCGCCTTGTGTTTGGCAATAGGTATGATTTGGAATTTGTACTCATTCTTTGTTTGAGGAATTGTGTTTTGACTTTTGTGGATGAAAAAGTCCTTGTAAATTTAGGATAATGAGTTTGAAGTAAATTGGATTAAAAGATTTCATGGTAAGTCCTTTACTTGGTGGTTGTTAGTGATCATGTTTGCATAGATAAATATTTTTGTTGATAGTTTCTAGTAAGAGTTTTAATGGAGCTAAGAAGATTAGAGTGCGTAGTGAAATTTTTATGTGGGTTGTTAGTTGTGGAGTCTACCCTACCGATGAACCTTAGAAGATTCTAATTGAATTTGAGTAATTGGAAGTTGTTTCTCGAAGTTATGGTTATGAAATATTTTGGTAGAAATCTGATGATCGAAAATGTTGAGGAAATTGCTCTCTCTTGAGGACTAGTTTACTTGTGCGGTAGTAAGGTCGAGTTGCGATCAACATTTGAATTTTTCATAGATGGAAGATAGTAATGTGGTTCATTCCTCTCTTTTCCCTAATTTGATCCTTACACAATCCGTTACTTTTCAATCCTTTCCCTTTCTAGTCCATTTTATTCGTATGGGCGTATCTTTTAGTATCTCGATTCGTGTTTTTGATGTTCGAGTTCGCTCTAAGTTCGTGTAATGTCTTCTTATTTTGATTCTATTCTTGAGAAAACTTTCAAATCTCCTTATCGTAATCCTAATTTAACTTTAAAAAAAAAAATATAGTTTAAAGATGGTTTGTGTACCCTCTTTTGGAGAAAATAGATTTCTTTCCCTTTTATATTTTGATTTTGTGTTTGGTTGGCTGTTTGGACTTGTTATTGGAGACGTCTGGTGACTAGTCTGACACTTACTAACACCTGTTTTGATTTTCGTTTTCCCTATTTCGGCATTGATTTAAAATTTTGATAGCTAGAGTTCTCGTTCACAACGGGCACCCTTGTGATTCGTAAATAAAGTTTCTCACTTATGAAAAATTTACTTAAAGTGTTTTCGAGAAGGACATCATTTCATAAATGTTTTCCCTTATAAAAGTTTTCGTGTTGATTATGTAAACCGATTCGTGTCCTTGATACTTTTGTTTTCTACTCTCAAGTTTCGAGGACGAAACTTTTTAAAAGGAGGGGTGATTGTAACACCCGGAAATGTACCCTATTTTTTAGTAGAAATATTTTACGAGATCTTTTCAGGAAATTTAAGTTTTAATTTGGAATTTTCGTATTTGGAATTTCTGCGAGATTTTATGAAAATCCCGTCTTAAGGCGAGTTTGACTTTTCTTGACTTTTGAGTCGGGTTTGACTTTCTTGACTTTGAAACCGTCTTTGACTTTTTCCTTCATAACTCACACAACTCCCTCCCTTAACCTAATTTCTCATTCAAACACCAAAAACAAATATCTTCCTCCTTAAGAAACTTTCCCTCTTTGAATATCGATCTTGGAATCATCGTAACTTCTTCGTTACTTGATAGAATTCACGTAAGTTCGTCTCATTATTCTTCCCTTACCTTCCTCTATCCGTATTGATATTAAAATTATCGTCTTTCTCGCTTTTCAAGCTTTCCGTCTTTCTCAAGATGAAATTATTCATCTTTTTACGATCTATTTGTAGGTGGTGACCTCCAAGATCCCGACAAAGACTATTTCCTTATAGAAGAGGAGCTTGACGATTAGTAGAGACGCTAAAAAGGTAACGATGAAGGGTTACTCGGTATCATTTACGTGTTTTACATGTTTACATGCTAGAAATCGTATTTAGAATACGATTAGGAAGATTAGAAACCATGCTATGATTAGTAAATGATGTTATATGATGAATATTGATGAATTATATTGACTGTTGATGATTATTAGAAGTATAATTGAGATTTGAAATGATTTGGTTAAGTATTGGAAGCTCACGGATGAAGGGGTGTTCCAAGCCGGTCGACCGGCCGCCGGTCTGACCACCGGCTGAGAACACTTCAGTAACATCCTTTGGAAACTTGGATTTTTGCATGAAGAGGTGCTCCAGGCCGGCCCACCGGCCACTGGTCCACCCACCGGCCTGGAACACATCAGTATTGATGTTATGATTTTGGTGTTGTGTTCTGTGCCGGCCCACCGGCCGCCGGTCACCAGACCGGCCTAGACCACGTTTCTCTGTTTTATGTGATTTTTGGATTTTGCCTGTGTTCTGAGCCGGCCCACCGGCCACCGGTCACTTGCCCGGCCTGCAACACGGCTGTGTTGTTTTCTTTTGACTTCTAAAACTCGTAATTTATAATAGTTCGCATGATCCGTTTATCGTATAATTTTACATAACGACTTATAATATTCATGTTTTGGATATATGATATTCTATTCGCTTGTATCACATGTTTCGTGACGGTTTTCGATATATCCCTCTTTCGAGTCGGTTTTACATATGTTATGATTTGAGCACTAATGATCATGTGCTTTGAACTCTCATTTCCCGGCTACACCTTATACTCGTTAGACTGGAATGTCGGAGCGATGGGGTGTATCCTTGATGCTTGTATGCATGTTTATATGGGGATAATGACGACGTTGTTAGGAGGTGAACGCAATGCGTTGATCGACCCGGCCGTCAAATTTGTATACTTGCGAGGTGGTGTTATTGTATGTAGCGTACTGGCTTGACTTTTGACTATATCTCTTTCCGCCTCTTTCGTGAATTGATCTTACCGAATTTGGGGTACTCGGCGTCTATGATTGACCGAGTCTTGGATGTGGAACGTCTTACCACATGTCGAATCGGAACACGTCTTATTCCGAGAGTCTGGCCAGGTTTAGAACTAGGACCGTATTATTATCGTTGTCCTACCGAGAGGATTAGAGTCTTGTGTGTACGAAACGTCTTATCGTACATGATTCCGGGAAACGTCTTATCCCGTGAATTGGTTTGTCTGGGTCATGAGTATACGAAACGTCTTATCGTATACGGTTCAGGGAAACGTCTTATCCTGTGGACTTCCATTGGCTTGTCTTGCTATTGTACACGATGCTAGTGCGTTTCCTTTACCGTGAGAGATGTCGTCAATATATTGGTATGGTTGGATGAATGATTATATGATTGATCATTGAATGACTTGGTATGGTTTGTTTGTCGAGTCTCAATCTTATCAAGTATATGCCGTTAACGGTGAGATGTAAGCCCTAGTGAGTATAAAGTTGCCTAAGGGTGTCTTTCCCGAGTCTTTGAATAACATGATGGTTTCGGAATTGATTTCCACATGATCTTATCATTATATATTGTATTGCCTATTTTTTTTATCGTAACTCACATGTATATCTATATATGCATGCTCTACTTTTGTATTTCCTTATATGTACGTTAAAGGTGATATGGCTGGGAGAACCCGGAGTTACTCCCCACTGACTGTGGCGTTCATGTTTTTCATGAATGAACAGGTTGCTTGCATTGGATGACTTTTTGGATATGATGTTTTTGGGTTCGGGTGTGAGCTAGCGGGCGTTGTCCCTGGAAGTTTTCACCTCTAGACGATATTAGCTAGTTTTGCTAAACACTTGTCCTTTGCTAACATTTTAAGAGACCCCGTCTCTTTGTTGTATTTCCTTACTTAGTTGTAATATTTTGACACTCCTCGTGTTATATAACTTGCATGTTTAAAGGTTTTTAAAATACCGTATTTCCGCATATCTTATCACATGCTTGTATGTTTTATCTTTCCGCATTCGCGAGGGTTGTCACATAGAAGATATCACCTTATTAGAGAAATCATTGATAGAAGTGACACTACAAGAATTTAGTTCTAAGGCGACTGCAATTGGTGCACGCACTCAGTCGCTAAAATGCAATAGGCGACGGAAATCAGTCACCAGTTTTCAGTCGCAAAAGCTAGTTGGCCTAGATACATTGGCAACTGATTTTGGTCGCTAAATTGGCGACATATTATTTAGTCGCCAAAAGCCATATTAACGATTGAAATCAGTTGCCAATTTGGCGACAGATGAGAATGTCAGTCGCTAAATTGGCGACAGGTTTCAGTCTCTAATATGCACCAGTTGTCGCCAATTTGGCGACGGAAAAGGTTTTAGTTGCTAGTCCGTCGCCAAGATGAATTTCGAATCAAACTGTTTGTGATTGATCTCCGTTACCAATTGGTCATTTCGGTAGCCAATTGAACAACTATTTTTCATGCAAATTCCTGTTTCTCTCAAGCCATTTACATACTAAACTGCATTAAAAATCCAATTGACAAGCCAGCAACAAGAACAACACACAAAATGGCCAACAACGTCACATTTCATACCAAATCTTAATCCAAAATACCAGTCGCTAAAAGTTTGATTCCAAATATTCAAACAACAAAAGAAGTTCTTCTCCTCTAAACAACAACCATACCTACAAATCAACTACAAGAAAAAGAAACTCCCGCACCACTCTTTACTCCGGTAGGATCTCTAAGGTCTTTGTCTTGGGGGCGCCATCCGGGGTTGCATTTAGAAAAATATGTGCTCATCATATCCATTTGCTTCCTCATTTTATTGATTTCTTTATCTCTTGCGGCGTCCCTTGCTTTCTTTTCCGCTTTCTTAGCGGCGGCGTCTTTTTGTTGTGCCTCAATCCGAGATTGAAGTTCAATCACGATTCTGAGCATATAGGTTTGCTTGTGGGAGGAGGGTATTCTAGCTTGGGGAGGATCATAGTAAATAGCTTTTTCCGAGCCGGCTCCATACAAATCCCACTTTTCGAACCCATCCCTGAGGTCGTACCAAACCTCATTATCGGAGTTGTCGGGGTTCCTCTCTTTTCAGAGTTTAAAACGTTCCTAAAAATGAAAACGTTAAAGATAAAAGTTTATTCTTCGATATTTTGTCTAACACCACCTTATAAAAACAGTGTTTGCGTAACACCACCTTTAGAAAAATTTCTTATTTTTTGGCACCTTTAAAAAAAAAAAATTGTCAAACACAACCAAATGGCCGGAATTCGGCCGGTATCTGACCGGAAACTTAATTTTCAATTACCTTCATAATTTCTCTCCAGTTTCATCCTTGTATTCCTATAACTCCAATTATTCTCTCCTTATCTTCAACATTATATCCTATTTCCACAATTTTTTCTAACTCATCTGTTCTAATTTTCATTAAAAAATATCTTATAAAAGCTTTGAAACTACATTCAATACCTCTTAGCAATTGTTACTCCTACACTACTAAACGAAACTCATTTGTGACAGTGAAGCTTTGATAGTACGTCAAGGATCGCTATTTTTCTCAAACATTCCATCCTACATAAAATGGAAACAAATACAAATTTGCACAAACACACACTTCTCAAAAAACAAAAGAACGGGAGGCCAACAAACTTTACAATAGCAAAACGAGAGGTTATCATACCAAGAAATAATAGTTTTTATAAATACATTGGGGAAAGTATCAAGTTGGCCCCAAACGTTTGAGGCTAGGTGTAATTTGCACCCAAATATTTTAATATGTGCAAATTAACCCCAAAGGTTTGAGTTTATTTGCAAATCGACACAATTTTAAAATTTTTATATTTTACATCTACTACCATCCACCCTACCACCATCAAACACCATGCTTTACTCAACTCTTCTCTTTCATTCAAGCCCCAACCATAATCCTACCGTCAAACTCAACCCATTTGGCCATACACGTAAATTCTATAGCATGATTGTGTAGTAAATATCGGTATATTTTGTCATTAAATTACGAATTATAATGAAATTATAGTATATGAATAACGAGTCATAAATGAATTGCATGATATAAAATAATAGGAATTTAGAATTAACCTTTTGTCCTAGCAAATTTGGCCTATGAACAATATCGAAATCGATATTCTTCTAATAGTTGCACCCAAGATGCTCCAAGATATGCCTTGCTTCTGCTAGAATTTTAGAGAAAAGTTACTCCTAATTTTTCTTTTTGTGTGATGATGAATGATAGAGAGAATCCAAGAGAAAAATCTGAATTTTTCTTTGTTGGACTTCCTCTGTTTCGGCCGTGTGCCTCTCTTAGGTCAAGGAGGAGTCTCTCCTCTTTTTACTACTCTTGTTATTAGGGTTTTTGACCTAGTAACAATAATAGAATAATAGGAGATCTTTTCTCTTATTATTTATCTCTAAATAACCGAAAAATAAGAGAAGATAAAGACTATTTTTTCTTTCCTTTTTCGGTTATATTAGCATGTATATATATGTGAACTATAAATATCCGTATATTTATAATTTGCTAATTAAATATAACCTATTATGTTTAATTACGAATTAACATTTTAATTCGTTTAAGCTTACATTATATACATTGATCAAATATAACGGTTTATATTCAATTACGAATTACATTTAATTCGTCTCAGCTAATATTATTTAATCTTTATTGAATAATCGTATCATCATTACATTGACTAACCTTTTAGTCATATACATCGACTAACCTTTTAGTCATATAATAAGGCATCAATATGATTATATTATTCATATAATCATATCTCTCAGACACATCCTTTAGGTGTGACTTTTCGGGACCAGTTGATCACCGCCATTAAAATGACAATAACGTCAAACTCCTAGCAAGCCAACCGTTATCGATAAACGTTAATCAACTGATAAGAATACAAAGTATACCCTGTGAACCTGTAAGAGATTTATTCATGTTATCACACTAACTGTGGAGGACACTAGCTCCAACAATCTCCCACTTGTCCTTACAAGTGTATGTGGGATAACCCGATTCTCATATCCATAAATTTCTCCCACTCAATGTAAAACAATTTGCAAAGTCCGTATTTACAAAGGTCGCATTTTACAAGCGATCAGTATCAAGAGTGGTTTTCCCGACTAGAGAGTAACTTAACTGCTAAACGAATCATTATTCGAGCATGGCCATGCATTTCAGTTACAACTCCTCGAGTGGCCCTGAGAAATAACAAAACCTGATAAAGGTTGGATATTTTCCTCACCTCGAATCCTGCAGATACAAGCACAGTATGAAATGACCCAGTAAAAATCTACTTAGCCTCCTGTTACGGTCGACCATGAGAAAGAAACCAAAGTCACCCAAAAACTGCCTTAATCTCAAGAGACAGTCGATAGTCAAAGGAATCGACTCTTAGGAACACTATGGACGTCTTATCCACGACCTGGCACCGAATGTTCTGAAACATTTAGGGCTCCATAACGTTGTCACAATGTCCTACGAGGTATCTTTATAACTCGTATCTGTGATCGATCAGTCAACCGTTTGACTTATGGCTCGTTGAACCCACCATCAATCAACTTCACAGTATAATTGCCAGAGTTATCAGCTCATGTAGGCGATTACGAACCAAAACAATTATAATGTAATTCAGTTCACTTTGTGGCGTTCAATGTTGTCGTACAATCCACATGAAAAAACAAAATATGAAACAATACGATGATGTTATAAATAGTGCATGAAAAAGATACATTTATCTAATTCACATAAAACAACTACTACAACTCAGGAACACGTTTAATTCCCATGGAAATAACGTGCCCTTCATGCTTATCATATTTTAACGGTTTAGTGAGAGGGTCCGCGATGTTGTCATCCGAAGTAATCTTGTCAATCACTATCTCCTTTTGCTCCACGTAATCTCGGATCATGTGAGCCTTCCGAAGTACATGTCTAGACTTGTTGCTGGACTTAGGCTCCTTAGCCTGGAAGATGGCACCTCTATTATCACAATAGATGGTGATAAGGTCATTCGAACTAGGAACTACGGTTAGTCCTTGTAAGAACTGACGCATCCATATAGCTTCCTTTGCAGCTTCTGAGGCGGCATAGTACTCGGACTCAGTTGTAGAATCTGCTATAACACTCTGTTTGGAGCTTTTCCAACTGACCGCAGCGCCATTAAGAGTAAAGACGAATCCAGACTGAGATTTCGAGTCATCTTGATCTGTTTGGAAGCTAGCATCTGCGTAACCGATTGCGCATAACTCAGTGTCTCCTCCATAAGTCAATACCCAATCCTTAGTCCTTCGTAAGTACTTAAGGATGTTTTTGACAGCCATCCAGTATGTTTCACCTGGATTGCCTTGGTACCGACTCGTCATACTCAATGCATATGCCACGTCCGGACGTGTGCATATCATGGCATACATGATCGATCCTATAGCTGATGCATAAGGAACACGACTCATGCGCTCGATCTCTTCCGATGTCTTGGGTGCCTGAGCTTTACTCAAATGCATCCCGGTAATCATTGGAAGGTTCCTTTTCTTGGAGTTGGTCATGCTGAACCTCTCAAGAATCTTATCTATATAAGACTGCTGACTGAGTGATAATATCCGTCGTGATTTATCTCTATAGGTACGGATCCCCAATATGCGTTGTGCCTCACCCACATCTTTCATCTGGAAGTGGTTCTTTAACCATACTTTTACCGAATATAAGAGAGGGATGTCATTCTCAATCAAGAGTATGTCATCAACATACAATATTAAGAAGACAATCTAACTCCCACTCGACTTGACATACAAGCATGGTTCCTCGACCGATCGAGTGAAACCATTCTCTTTTATCACCTGGTCGAAATGATGATTCCAACTCCGAGAAGCTTGCATAAGTCCATAAATGGAACGCTTAAGCTTGCAAGCTTTCTTAGGATTTTTAGGATCAATGAAACCTTCGGGTTGTACCAATTACAATTCCTCCTCCAATTAACCGTTTAAGAAGGCGGGTTTCACATCCATCTGCCAAATTTCATAGTCATGAAAAGCGTCAATCGCTAAGATTATCCGAATGGAACGCAGCATAACTACGGATGCAAAAATTTCATCATAATGCAATCCTTGCACTTGAGTGAATCCTTTTGCCACTAGTCGTGCCTTATAGGGGTCTGGTTGTCCTTCTATGGAATGCTTTATCTTATAAAGCCATTTGCACGGAAGAGGCCGTACCTTATCAGGCAAATCAACAAGATCCCATACGTCATTCTCATACATGGAGTCCATCTCGGATTGCATGGCTTCAAGCCATAGCTTAGAGTCGGAACATGTCATGGCACCTTTATAGGTAGCGGGTTCGTTACTCTCTAGGAGTAAAACATCATCTCTCTCATTCTCCTCGACCATACCAATGTATCTGTCTGGAGGAATGGAGACTCTACCCGACCTTCTAGGTTCCATAGGGATGTTAACCGTAGCAGAAGTTGAAGGAACCTCTTCCTCCATTGGTTGCTCGGTTGTTGGTTCTTGAATCTCCGACAGATCGAAGGTTCTATTACTTGACTTATTCTCGAGAAACTCTTTCTCTAAGAACTTCGCACTAGCCGCAACAAAAACTCGTTGTTCGGTAGGCGAATAGAAGTAATGACCAAACATTCCTTTTGGATAACCAATAAAGTATGTCTTGACCGATCGCGGGCCGAGCTTATCCTCGTGTCTCCACTTGACATAAGCCTCGCAGCCCCAAACCCGAATAAAGGACAAGTTAGGGACCGTTCCCTTCCATAACTCATATGGAGTCTTGTCTACAGCTTTAGACAGACTTCGGTTAAGTATAAGAGCAGCTGACAAAAGAGCATAACCCCATAATGAATCAGGTACTACCGTGTGACTCATCATGGATCGAACCATATCAAGTAATGTTCGATTTCTCCGTTCGGACACACCATTTAATTGAGGTGTTCCAGGTGGAGTTAACTGTAATACTACACCACAGTTTTTAAGGTGTTGATCAAACTCATTTGAAAGATATTCGCCACCACGATCTGAACGAAGTGCTTTAATCTTTCTTCCCAGTTGGTTTTCAACCTTATTCTGGTATTCCTTGAACTTTTCAAAGGACTCACTTTTATGCTTCATTAAGTAGACATATCCGTATCTACTCAAATCATCTGTGAAAGTGATAAAATATCTATAGCCGTCTCTTGCGTTTATTGACATAGGTCCACATACATCAGTATGTATGAGACCTAATAGGTCACTAGCGCGCATTCCAACACCTTTGAAGGAAATTCGAGTTATTTTACCGATAAGACATGATTCACACATGCCAAATGATTCGTAATCAAATGGGGAGATAGTCCCATTGTCAATGAGCTTCTTTACACGTTTCTCATTTATGTGTCCCATACGTCAGTGCCATAGACAAGTTTGATCTTTGTCACCAACCTTTAATTTCTTATTATTCATATGCAATATGTCTGTGGTTTGATCTAAGATATAAATTCCATTCATGGAAACTGCTTTGCCATAAATCATTTCATTAAAAGAGAAAATACAGCTATTGTCCTTTATTGAAAATGAAAAACCGTCTTTGTCTAGTACAGAAACAGAAATAATGTTCTTAGATAAACTAGGTAAATAGCAACAGTTATATAAATATAACTCAAAACCACTCGGGAATTGGATTACATATGTTCCCACTGAAACGGCAGCAACTCTTGCTCCATTCCCCACTCGCAGGTCCACATCACCCTTTGCGAGAGGTGTGATGTTTCTTAGGCCCTGCAAATGATTACACAGATGAGAACCACAACTAGTATCAAGTACCCAAGTTCCGAAACTTGCATGGTTAATCTCAATCATATGAATAAAAGATGACATACCAACATGAGTGACGCGGCCTGCTTTTATGTCCTCACGGTACACGGGACAGTTCCTCCTCCAATGCCCAGTCTTGTGGCAATGGTGGCACTCCATGTTACTGTGCTTGCTCTTTGCCTTGCCTTGTGAGCCAGTGGTCTCACTAGGCCCACTCTTGCCGTTTCCTGACTTTTTAAACTTTGGCTTTCCTACAGCTAGGTCGCCATGAGCTTTGCCCTTACCTTTGCCCTTATTTGAATACATGAGAACATCTTGCTTCATTCTCCCACTCAATTTCATATCATTCTCGGTCAGTACGAGAAGTGAGTGTAGCTGATGAAGACTTTTCTTCATATCATTCATATAGTAATTTGCCCTGAAAAGGGCAAAACCATCATGAAGTGAATGAAGCACACGGTCAATGACTATGCTCTCACTGATTTTGCAATCAAGTGCCTGTAGTTTCTCGACATTCTCAATCATATTAAGAATGTGTGGGCTAACCGGTTGGCCCTTCTGGAGTTTCGCCTCAAAGAAGCGACATGTATGCTCATAAGTAACGATCCTCGGTGCTTTTGAGAATTCGTTAGTGAGCGTGGTGAAAATCTTTTTTGCACCTTGGGCAATGAAGCGTCTTTGCAAATTGTTTTCCATTGCAAAGATGAGTACGTTCTCTTTATCGCACCCGCTTCCATAACGAAGTCACTATATTCAAGTGTCTCGTTAGCTCTCGCATTGGGGCCTGGGTTTGGTGTAATTGGCTCAGTAAAGTACTTGAGCTTACCGTCAGCAATGGCAGCATTCCGTAATGCCGCCTCCCAGTCCGCAAAGTTGGCCCCGTCATTCTTCAGTCGCGTGGACTGATTCATGTGGTCCATAAAAGCTTTAAGCCAGGATTGGCGCGCGAGCGTGGCACTTGGCATAGGGATATCAGTATTTCCAGCCATTTGTTATATGCAGTATTATCAATATAAACGAGTTCTACTCTGAAAAAGAAGAAAAACATAATAAGCATACTCATCGATTTGAATTTAAGTCTAGTGCAAAATTTGTTTTAATGCAAAGACTCGAGCATTTATACAATTGACCTCCCTCAAGAATTATATAAATGATCCCAAGACTCAATTATCTGTAAATTGATAAGCCAACCTCTTGGCTAATTCTACCTTTAGAATTCTTGGTCGATAAATTTCTGTAAATTCTATCTTTAGTCCATCATAATCACGAGAAACTCTTCGGACTATAATGTTGAGATAAAATAGGTCAACACACACTACTTACCCAACGTAGAAGGGGTCATATGGAGAGTAAGGTCCTATATGCCTACCGACGAAGAAGGGATTCATAGTAGTTTGGCCTATAAAGACTAGTCTCAATTTTAGGTTTAGAGGAAGATCCCATCAATTTTATTTTAATTCAATTTTAAGTGAACTAATATCTAGCATGCGAGAATGAATAAACTAAAATGATGGCTTAAATTCGAGTGACATCTTTATGTCCATGAAAACTAACATTCAAACTATATGAGTCAATTTTCATGCATTTTAGTAGTAGGTGGTTTGGTTTAGGCGGAATATGATGCACTAACTATCATGTGATGAAAAAAAAAACAACAAGAACGGAAAAATACATAAAAATATTACAAAGTCCTAGTGTGGCCTATCTACCAAAATGAACAAAAATACAACTTTGGAATCCAACCCATTTGGACCCGAGAAGCTTGTCTTGATGTTCCATCTTGGTCCATGTAGCGGGAGTGAGCAATCCAATCTCCATCTTTAGTCTTCTCAAAATACATTTAATAAATTACAAAATATAAACCTATTTACATTCTAATTTAAAAACATAATTTAATGAAAAATAAAATGGAGATTCGAGATCTCAAAATTACATTAAAGATCATGTTCCCATCATTACGAAAACATGATCAACTAAGGCCACACTAGGTAATACAAATTACAACCGATTGCAAAAATACGTAAATTAAACCATTCAACCATTCATTCAACAAGATAAAATGCATCAATTATAAATTAATCATTCAAGACATAATTCTTTATTTATGAAGAGTAATTTATCCAAACCACCTTTTAAAATGATCAAAATTATGTGACAATTCCTTAATTAATCACAATAACCCCAACCAAACATAATCCAATTTTAATTCATATTCTTTAACATAAATTAATACAACATTATTTTAAACCTCTTTAAAATAATTGGGTATCCAATTATTGTGAACTTCTTCACAACAATAAACGAAACATTATCATTATAATGAATAAAAAAACTTTCGATCAAAAAAAAAAAAAAAAAACCGAAACTTTTTTTCTTTAAAAAAATTTTGATGTTACTAATATTTTCAAGATCGGTACAAAATATAACCATCTAATCATTATTAAACATCGATACAAACTAGATGATTCAATTTAACAATTTGAAATGAATATCTAAATCAATGAATACCGAAAATATTTAGCGATGAACATTCAAATCGATTTCCATTTACATTTTAATTTAATCCTTATTAAATCAAAACAACTACAAATTCATCATGTTATCGTCTTAACTATTTAAAACAACAATTATAATGAATCAAAATGGAAAAACAAGGCAAAAAAATTTTTTTATACAGATGAACAGTACAGACGAATTTTTTTTTTCTCAGCAGAAATAAAAAAAAAACAAAAAAATAATGATTCTAATCTTATATTTCATAAATTATGAAAACATATAAAATAATTTCGTAGCCCTTGGCTCTGATACCACTTGTAGGAAATATCGGTATATTTCGTCATTAAATTACGGATTATAACGAAACTATAGTATATGAATAACGAGTCATAAATGAATTGCATGATATAAAATTATAGGAATTTAGAATTAACCTTTGGTCCTAGCAAATTTGGCCTATGAACAATATCGAAATCGATATTCTCCTAATAGTTGCACCCAAGATGCTCCAAGATATGCCTTGCTTGTGCTAGAATTTTAGAGAAAAGTTACTGCTAATTTTTCTTTTTGTGTGATGATGAATGATAGAGAGAATTATTGAAGAGAAAAATCTGAATTTTTCTTTGTTGCACTTCCTCTGTTTCGCCCGTGTGCCTCTCTTAGGTCAAGGAGGAGTCTCTCCTCTTTCTAATACTCTTGTTATTAGGGTTTTTGACCTAGTAACAATAATAGAATAATAGGAGATCTTTTCTCTTATTATTTATCTCTAAATAACCGAAAAATAAGAGAAGATGAAGACTATTTTTTCTTTCCTTTTTCGGTTATATTAGCATGTAATATAATATCTGTGTGAACTATAAATATCCGTATATTTATAATTTGCAAATTAAATATAACATATTATGTTTAATTACGAATTAACATTTTAATTCGTTTAAGCTTATATTATATACATACATTGATTAAATATAACGGTTTATATTCAATTACGAATTACATTTAATTCGTCTCAGCTAATATTATTTAATCGTTATTAAATAATCGTATCATCATTACATTGACTAACCTTTTAGTCATATACATCGACTAACCTTTTAGTCATATAATAAGGCATCAATATGATTATATTATTCATATAATCATATCTCTCAGACACATCCTTTAGGTGTGACTTTTAGGGACCAGTTGATCACCGCCATTAAAATGACAATAACGTCAAACTCCTAGCAAGCCAACCGTTATCGATAAACGTTAATCAACTGATAAGAATACAAAGTATACCCTGTGAACCTGTAAGAGATTTATTCATGTTATCACACTAACTGTGGAGGACACTAGCTCCAACAGATTGTTGTCCAACACCTATAAAATTTTGCATTGTTCAACCACTAACCACATCAATTTGTAAAGTTTTGAAGTTGAAATTTAAAAAGATGTTGACGTATACAGAATCAAAGCCCTTGATTCTACCGACATTATCTTTGTGGTGCACAGACCCATAAATCATCAACAAGCACAATTTATTCTCAACATAAACGATATAGATAGATTTTTTGAGAAGTTCAATAACTAGCATAAATTTGTGCTAAGTGAATTAAGGGTGGGGTTTGATTGGAAAATGAGAGTTAGGGTGGAGCATGGTGTTTTGATGGTGCTAGGGTGGGTGGTAGTAGTTGTAAAATATAGGAATTTTGAAATTGTGTCGATTTACACATAAACTCAAACCTTTGGGGGGTAATTTGCACATATTAAAACATTTGGGGTTAAATTCCACCTTGCCCCAAACGTTTGGGGACAATTTGCTACTTCCCCCAGATAAATTACTTAAACTTTTGATTGAAAACCAGATAAAGTATTCAAATACTCAAATTTAGATGAAGAAGAATAAGGAGGGGATAAATAAGAAACTGGGAAAGAAACGAGAGTATAAACAAAAAAAATAAATAGTAAGACGAGAGTCAACGCCGAATTTTTTTAATTTAGTCAAACTCTAGCAAAAAAGTTGTGTTTAAAAAAATAATAATTTTAAAGGTAGTAAAAAATAAGAAATTTTTTTGAAGGTGGTGTTTAACAAAGTGACCTATATTAAAGGTGGTGTTTGACAAAAAAAACCCTTTATTCTTATATCAAATAAAAATATGAGATCAAAAATTGTACGGAATTGTTTAATACTTACATATAATGTTTTGTCCTTTTTTTTTATTGTTAAATGTAAGCTTTATATTAGAAATCAAACAATTACATCACATTTTGTTTACCATACATTGTAAGTGCTTAAACTAAATCAATTGCAACTTGTACAACCATTGTAAATCTTTATAAGCTAGACCATAAGGCATACTATTTCTTACACGATTTCTAACTGCTTCTTTAATTTGTTGAACTATAAACTCAGGCCTAACAATCTTTTGATGAATTCGAGCCTCGTTTCTTTGCCACCATATGAAATACCAACATGCTAAAAAAGTTGCAGTAGTGACTTGCTTCCTGATCTTGCTCCATCTTCTATTTGCTATGGACAATATGCAATCCTCTCTACTAATGTCAATACCCTGCCAATTCCCAATCTGAATCAGAATTTGCCTGCTATATGTATATTCAACAAAAAGATGCACATGAGTCTCAGAACTTAAAGAACATATGCAGCACATGTCATCTTGACTAATCTGTAGGCTGAACAATCTATCCTTAAGCTTCAACGCTTTGTGAGCAATAATCCAAGCAGTAACTTTGTGTTTTGGCACAACCATACTACACCAAATAGCCTTATGCCAAACAACCTGATCTCTCCTCATCCTCAGCCATTCATAACAGCCCTTGACAATATACTTTCCTACATTGAAACTTCAATCCTGAATCATATCCTTGACTCTACAAACCTTTTTCGAGTGCCAGCTACAATAAGCATTTGGAACATAGTCCTCCCAAGAAGACCCTCTCAGATATACATGATTGACCCACTGAACTTATAATCTGTTAGGGTGTGCTGTGATCCACCACACAAGCTTTCCAACCAGAGCTACATTCCAAGCCAAACTTTGCTTTAATCCTAGCCCCCATTCCTTCTTAGGAACACAAACTTTCTGCCAGCTTACGAATAGAGCTATACTATACTCAACATTACCCTCCCATTGATAATTCCTAAAAATATCATCTACTCTCTTGATCACTCATGTGGGCAATATGTGACAACCCTCGCGAATGCGGAAATAAAACATAACAAGCATGCGATTTATATAGCGGAAAATACGGTATTTTTAAAACCTTTTACATGCCAAAATAAGAGTACAAGGAAAGTCAAATAAATACAAACTAAAGTAGAATATACTACAAAGAGACATAGTCTCTCAAAACGTTATCAGACATAAAGTTATTAGCAAACTAGCTAAGAAACGTCTGGGGGTGAATCGTCAAGACCAACGCCCGCTAGCTCACACCTGAACCCAAAAACAACAAGCAAAATCCATCCAAGCAACCTGTTCATCCATGAAAACATGAACGCCACAGTCAGTGGGGAGTAACTCCGGGTTCTCCCAGCCATATCACAAATAACGAACTTAGACGGAAATACATAAGTAGAAGCATGCATATATAAATATACATGTGAATTACGAGAAGGATAAATAGGCATTTCAATATATAAGATATAGGCACATGAAGTACAAAACGGTAAGCATCATATTATAGATAGACTCGGGGAAATCACCCTTAGGCAATTATATACTCACTAGGTGTGACACCCTCAAATTTGCGGAAAGAAAAAAAAATTATTTAAATACATAAAAGATGAAAATACAATACAAAGGTGTCATAAAATAAAAAGGGTCATTACAAAACGGAAATAATATTATACAAAAGAAATATACAAGACGGGAGACATATCTCCCGTATAAATACGGAAATAAAAAGAGTGTATAAAAATATACAATCTAAGAACCGACTATAGGTCCAAGGTAAATACTTCGCTCGCTAGCTCGTCAATGTACCCCAAATATGCATTCACCACCTGTTCGACCGCATTAAATATAAACACGGAAGCCACAGTCAGTGGGGAGTAACTCCGAGTTCTCCCAGCCACGAAATGTCGAGTTTAATTAAACATGAATAACATAAAAGCAATGTATATTGAAAATAAAAAACCTTAACATATACTGTGACACCCTCAAATTTGCGGAAAGAAAAAAAATTATTTAAACTAGATAAAAGATGAAAATACAATACAAAGGTGTCATAAATAAAAAGAGTCATTACAAAACGGAAATACTAATATACAAAAGAAATATACAAGACGGGAGACATATCTCCCGTATAAATACGGAAACAAAAAGAGTGTATAATAATATACAATCTAAGAACCGAATATAGGTCCAAGGTAAATACTTCGCTCGCTAGCTCGTCAATGTACCCCAAATATGCATTCACCACCTGTTCGACCGCATTAAATATAAACACGGAAGCCACAGTCAGTGGGGAGTAACTCAGAGTTCTCCCAGCCACGAAATGTCGAGTTTAATTAAACATGAATAACATAAAAGCAATGTATATTGAAAATACAAAACCTTAACATATATGATATGCTTTTCATGTTATGAAACAATTAACTAACATATAACCTATCATATGAAAGCTATCATGTGAATCCGGTAATAAAATATAACACGAGGTAGGGAAGCTGGTATGCTGGCTCAGCGGTTACCATGTAACATGGCCCTGATACACTCAAACCCTAATCAACACGTAATCATGTGAATCAGTTAACAATCGGAATCCAAACTCTATCAATCTTAGCCGGCTTGCATCTCACCTTCTAAAACTCATAGAATCATACAAACATGAAAGACAAATACTTCTACAAAAAGGCATAAGTTCTTAGTCCAGTCAATAGTCGACTTCTGTAACTCGAGGCTATACCACAAGGTAGGAAAACATCCTAGTCCTAGACTGATCAGACCTAGCGACAACAGCTATTCCATTCCCCGTCTCATGACATAACCGTACACGAGAAACTCTACTAGGCGAACCCCTAAGCAGAGATGGCTAGTACTTAAGCTGGCTCCCTTCCCAAAGCGGAACTCTTAGGATGCCATGCCCCGACTTGGAGATAAGCCCCCCAGGCCGTGACACAAAAGCTATTAACCATGAACTATATACTCGTTAAAGATAGTACGGGCCTATCAATGTCATGGTCCAAGATACTCATTTAGAATTAGAATGGTCAAGACGCCATATACTCATAATTCTCTATGGGTACTTAGTCAACACGACACCAACCATATAATTAAACAGTCACGGGAAAAACATCCTATCATGTGACTAATTTGCATATAAATCATAATCAAATATCATATCGCCTCATATGTACTAAGGCTAATTCAATAATTAAATACAACCTTACTTGAAGACAAATCCCCGACCCGAGTCCCGCGACGGGTCATCAGTCAAATCGGGGCTGACTAGATCTTAGTTTGACCAAACCCGTTGGATCAAACCGGCTAGAAACAGAGTCTTTATCACATAGACTTACACATAAAATCAACATATTCAATACATGTTATTTTATTAAACTTC
>JAIUZE010022288.1:0-19478 GCA_022085475.1 Heliosperma pusillum | reverse complement strand
TAGACGACGAGTACCCCAAAATCGGTTAGATTCATTCACGAAAGGAGGCGGAAAGAGAGCTCAAGCCTCATAACAAGCGGTACGCTACATGCAAATAACACCACCTAGCAAGTACACAACATTTGACGGCCGGGTCGATCAACGCAATGCGTTCAACTCCCAACAACGTCGTCGTATGCCCACTAACACATGCATTTAAGCAGTAGGATACCTCCCCGTTCCGACATTCCAGCCTTACGAACGTGGGGGTAGCCAAGGGAATGAGAGTACAAAGCACAAGACAAAATAGTGCTCAAACCGTATCATTTGTAAAAACCGACTCAAAGTCGGACATACCAAAAACCGTCACAAAACATGTGAATAGCAAATTATATAAACTTAACTATGATAAAAATGAATCAATACATGATACATAAGCATTAGAACAAGTTTATGAAGCATAATGAATAAGAAACATAGATACCTCTCCAAAACAACAAGTTTGGAAACTAACTAAAACAAGGGTCCACTTCAAACTGTCATAACTAGAGTTCTAGATATGCAAATGCATAAATTCCAAGTCGAGGTGATAGCTTATCCTCTTACGGTTCCAACGATGGGTCACAAGCCCAAAACAAGCAAGTAACGAAGGAGATATGATCATTTTACGAAAAGGGGTCAGAGCAGTGAAACTGCACAAGTCACGACCGTGACTTGTATTTCACGCCCGTGACATGAGTTACCAGTTCACCCGAGAGCCTTCAACATACATTCAAACATTTTCAATTTTCATGATTCACTTCTAACAACTATCAACAATCAATAATCATCATCAAAAGTCATCAACTAACAACAATCATTATCAATAATACAATTCCTAAGCTTTCTAATCGTATTCTAAATACGAATTCTAACATAGAAATCATGTAAAACACGTAAATGATATCGAGTAACCCTTCACCGTTACCTTTTCGCGTCTTTAATCGATTTCTAAACCTTCCTAGTCTCCACCTACATACAATTAGATAATAAAAGATGAATATCATTCACCTTGAGAAAGACGGATAATTTAAAAAACGAGAAAGACGGTAATTTTATTACCAATACGGATAGAGGAAGCTAAGAGGGGAAGAATAAGACAAACTTACGAGAATTTGAGCGAGTAACGAAGGAGTAGCGACGAATCTAAGACGGATCAAAAATGGAGGCAAGGTTTTATGGGGTTTTCTTAGAGAAGAAGGAAAAGTTGAGTTGTGTGAATGAATTAGGTTAGGGTGAGGAAGGGAGTATATGAGGGAAAAAGTCAACGAAAGTCAAAGACGGCTCAAGACGGGTTTTTCTTGAAATCTCGCGGAAATTCCAAATACGAACTCGGAAATTCTAAATTCGACTCGGAAAATTAAATTTACGATTAAAACTAAAATTCGCTGAAAAGTGTCCGTAAAATATTTTTACTAGAAAAATAGGGTACATTTGCGGGTGTTACACTATCACTATCACTACAAATCAACAAACTTTCATCATCTGAAAAAAGTATTCCGACTTCTTCCTCATCTTCCTCATTTTGTAATAGTTGAATTTCTTCATCTTCATCATCTTTTTCTTTTTCTTCACCGATGTCCTTGTCATACTCCCCTTCACCCCTTTCAACAACCACTTCATATCCATCCTCACTTTGTGTCTCTTCCACCAAAATTGGTGAAATTGACTGACTATTGACAACCACGTCTTCTTGGAAGACAATTTCGTCAACAAGAGCATCAACATGCGATCGTGCCTTGATTTTAAAAACCGCGGACCATTGATTATCTTTCTTAGTGGTTGGATAAGGAGCATAACACACTTGATCCACTTGAAAAGCTGCCACGAATGGGTTATGTCCACGAAGTTTCTTTTTTAAGTTTACATCGACAAGTCCGTATACCTTATGGATACTAACTCCTTGTGGGGAATTATCAAACCAATCACATTTAAACAATATGGCTTTATAAATTCTGTGCTCGGTATAATAAGAAAGCTCAACTACTTCATTAGGGTTCCGTAGTAGTCCAACCCTTCAGTAGAACTCACACAAACCCCATTGCTTATAGTAGCTTTCGGAACATCAACTCCCTCTTTAAAAGCACGAAATTTATAGCCATTGATAGAATATCTTCTCCATGTCCTCACCCAGTTACTTGGACCCCCTGCTAGAGCTATTATTAAAGGATCCTTCAATCTATAAGCCTATATATCAATAAAACAATATATTAATTATATTAAGATGTTATATTCTCAATATTAATTATTAGTTAACAAGAAATTGAAATGTGATCTTACTTCATTTCCCAACCATTTCGAAAAACTTTTGTCATGTTTGCTCCAAACATCATCATAAGACGTGACATCAGGATATGTGAGTTTGATGTACGTCTCAAATTCCCTAATAATAAGACGTGACATCAAGACATGTTTTAATTAGTAATGTACGTTTTAACTATAATGAATTAATTTTATTACGAAAAGTTATTTGTGTAATAATGAATCAACAACTTACTTTCATAAGTCTCTAAAAATTGCCCACAGTTTCTTAGCACATAAAAATGAGCTTCTTCAAACTCTTTTTCATTTAAGTACCTCGTTATACATTTCCCGGTAGTATTTCCCAAGTCATCATTGAACAACTCGGGTATATTTGAATCTAGTTGGTTATCGGAATTCACACCAACCTCCAAGTCCTTCGCTTTTGTGTCAATGTGATCTTCAAAATATAGGGAACAAAAATTAGAAATTTCCTCTAACAAAAAAGCGTTGCATATGGAACCCTCGACCCGAGCTTTGTTGCCAACCTTCTTTTTCAAATGATTAAGGAACCTCTCAAATGGATACATCCATCGATATTAGACAGGTCCTCCAACTTTCGCTTCATAAGGTAAGTGAATAGGTAAATGCTCCATGTAATTGAAGAAAGAAGGGGGAAATTGTTGGAGCCAGTGTCCTCCACAGTTAGTGCAATAACATAAATAAATCTCTGTAGGTTCACAGGGTATACTTTGTATAATAATCAGTTGATTAACGTTTATCAATAACGGTTGGCTTGCTAGATAAGTTTGACGTTATTGTCATACAGATGGCGGTGATCAACTGGTCCCTAAAAGTCACACCTATAGGATGTGTTTGAGAGATGTGATTATTTGAGAAAATAATCATATTGATGCCCTATTATATGACTAAAAGGTTAGTCAGTGTATTTGACTAAAAGGTTAGTCAATGTGATGATGACAGATCATTTAATAATGATTAAATAAAGTTAGCTGAGACGAATTAACTGTAATTCGTAAATTGAATATAAAATGTTATATTTAATTGTTGTATATAATGTAAGCTAATTAAACATAAACCGTTATAATTAATTGGCAAATTATAAATATACGGATATTTATAATTAATGATGTATTATGATGTCGGTCCATGTAAAACGACGATTATAATATATTACATTATATTGGAAGCTAAAATGACCAAAAACGAAAGTATCCAGATACACTCGGTTTTTAGTAAATGGGTAGTTATTTTGAGGAGACAAAATCTCCCCATATAAAACCCTAAGGAGCCGTGAGATGTAGGAAGAAGAAGAGAAATTCTAACCTAATTGATTTTCACTTGAGCCTCCATCTATCAGATACACACATCACAAAAAAGAAAAAGTTAACAGTAACTCTTTCACAAAACACAAAACCTCCTTCTCATCAGTGAGATCGTGTAAGAGGTTCTCTTTCTAGCAAAAGAAAAGGGTATTTCTCGGAGCATCTTGGGTGCAACGATTAGGAGGATATCTACCTTGATATCTCTGTTCATTACGCCTATTGCTAGGACCGTAGGTTGATTTCTAAATCTCTTTTTCCTTGTTTTCGTTTATGACTCGATAATCAAATTATTACTTTTCGTTATAATCCTATAATAATTGTTTTGTGGTAATACCGATTTCCCACAAGTGGTATCAGAGCATAGGCCACGAAATTGTTTTAATTTGATTTCATAAACCGAAACTGTTTTTTTTCCTCCGCTGTGTGTTTGTCTCGATCGAGGACTTGAGTGTCTCGATCGAGAAGGTTTTGAGAGTTTTGTCTCGATCGAGTTTTTTTGTGTGTCTCGATCGAGAAGTATTGTTTTCTCAAATTTTAGGTCGATCGAGTAGCTTGATTCGCTCGATCGAGGACTATAGTGTCTCGATCGAGTGATGTTTATACTCGATCGAGGTCCCTGTTTGTCGACTAGGAAGAATTAGTCGATCGAGTAAACAGTATACTCGATCGACACGTTTTTCTTTTCGATCGAGAGACTTAATTGTTTAATTTCTTCTCGATCGAGAACTATACAGAATCGTATTTCCTTTCGTATTCGTTTTCATTTAGATTTATTTGTTATTTTAATCTGTTAAAATAACATACAATAGATTTGTAGATGTTTTTAATTTAATAAAGATTAGATTAAAATGAAAATGGAAATGATGTTGAATGAGTTTATCATTTGAAAGGATATTAATTTTTCCCTATTTTGTCGATAAGGACCATCTTGCCGAAGAAAAAACAATTTCTGCCGAAATTTTTTTTACTGTTTTTCTGCTCTATACAAAGTTTTTTTTTGGGCCTTTAATTGTACATCATTCGGATTGTGTATAATTAATGTGAAACGGTTCACATATGCTAAATATCTTACATTTTAAAGCAGTTTGAAATGTTTAGGATAGTTCATTTTATCAGTAAAATGAATCGAGATTGTAATTAATGTGGGTAATTACAGAATCACCACATAATTATAATCTATGTTTAAAGGGTGGTTTGGATAATAAAACATCGTAATAAATGTATTATGTCTTGCATGTTTTATTTTAGTTGGTGCTTTTATAATATCTTTTGGATTGTTTGAATGAATCTTTAACGTATTTTTACAATCAGTTGTAACTTAGTGTGGCCTTAGTAGATTGTGTTACCGTAATGATGGTAACATAGTCTTGGATGTAATTTGAGATCTCGAATCTCCATTTTTTTTAGTTTTGGGTTTTGAAATTAGTATGTAATAAATAGGATCACAATGTAATTTTATTTGTTGTAATTTCAAAGAAGACTAAAGATGGAGATTGGAGCTCACTCCCGCTACATGGACCAAGAAGGGTGATCAAGTCAAGCTTCGAGGGTCCAATCAGTTGGATTCCAAGTTGTATTTCATTCTTTTTGGTAGGATAGGCCACACTAGGACATGTTTTTCCTTTTACGTTTTTTATTCTCGTTTACTTTCCATCACATGATAGGTAATTGCATCATATTCCGCCTAAACCAAACCACCTAAACTAATAATGCATGAAAATGATTCATACAGTTTGAATATTTTAATCATGGACATACAGATGTCACTCGCTTTTAGGGCCATCACCTTAGTTAAATCATTCTCGAGTTGCTAGACATTCGTTCACTTAAAATGAATTTAAATTTAAGATGATGGGACCTTCCCCTATAAATAAAATTGAGACTAGTCTTTATAGGGAAAACTACTATGAACCCCTTCTTTGTCGGAAGTCATAATATGACCCCTTCTACGTTGGGTAAGTAGTGAGTGTTGACCTATTTTATATCAACATTATAGTACGAGTAATATCTCGTGATTATGATGGACTAAAGATAGAATTTACATAAATTTATCGACCAGGAATTCTAAAAGTAGAATTAGCCAAGAGGTTGGCTTATCAATTTACAGAAATTGAGTCTTGGGATCATTTATATAATTCTTGAGGAAGGTCAATTGTATAAGTGCACGAGTCATCGAATTAAACAGTTTTTCCATTAGACTCAAATTTAAAACGATGAAACTTATCATATTTTTTTCTTTTCACAGTTTGAATTCGTTATATACAGATATAACTGCTAAATAACAAATGGCTGGCCATACTGATGACCCAATGCCAAGTGCCACGCTCGGACGTGAGTCCTGGCTTAAGATGTTCATGGACACTATGAATCAGTCAACACGACTGAAGAATAATGGGTCCAACTTTGCGGACTGGGAGGCGGCATTACGGAATGCTGCCATTGCTGACGGTAAGCTCAAGTACTTGACTGAGCCACTACCGCCAAACCCAGGCCCCAATGCAGGAGCAAATGAATCACTTGCTTATAGTGATTTCGTAATGGAGGCGGGTGCGATAAAGAACGTACTCATCTTTTCAATGGAATCAAATTTGCAAAGGCGATTCATTGCCCAGGGTGCAAACAAGATTTCACCACGCTCTCTAACGAGTTCTCGAAAGCTCCGAGGATCGTTAGCTATGAGCATACCTGTCGCTTCTTTGAAGCGAAACTCCAGAGGGGCCAAGCAGTTAGCCCACACATTCTTGACATGATTGAGAATGTCGAGAAACTGGAGGCACTTGGTTGCAAAATCGATGAGAAGATCGTCATAGACCGCGTTCTTCATTCACTTCATGATGGTTTTGCCCTTTTCAAGGCAAACTAGTTTTGGTACCCGTGAAATTCACGGGATTCTATAATTTGGTGCCTTAATCAACTTAGTTTGTATTTTGTTGCCAGCTATATTGAGAAATAACTAATATGTCTTGAACTTAAAATGAATCTCTTAATGGGAAAGAATTTGCCTGAAAAATAAGGTCCTTGTAATGGTAATGATTGTGTGCTTGCATTGTGCATTTGAGATTTATATAATTCCAGAAGCATCTCAAACTCAAAAATAAAGACCATTGTCATTTTAACAAAACAACATTCTTTTTAGTAAAACTGTATAAGTGAACTTAATTATTTCCGGTCATTTGTTTATTATTTCTATTTTAGAGTGTCTTATTCATTTATTTAACATTATATATTAAAGATGTATTTTATGGGTATTTTGATATCCCAATAGAGCTATTATTCACTTATCATCCAATGTTTCTACTTACAAATGATCCCCTCCCCAAAAATAAAGGTAAACAAATGACCGGGACGAAGGGAGTAAAACACAAAATAGGGTACTCCATCTTGACGTAAAAATGTATGTACTCCATCTCCATTCTCAGTCCAAACTTATCATAACGTAGTATTTATGTCCCAACACCTCTGCATTATGGATCCAAACAAATCAAATATATGACCAAACAAACTCCTAGCCCTTAGATTGTAGTTATGTACTACCCTAATCCCATTTTAAGTATTACTTGTATTTTGGAATGATTTAGAAGCCTTGATGGAAAAGGGAGAATATCAAAAATCCACTTTTCCTTGCTCAAAATAGAAATAATTAAACTTAAAAAATATGATAAAATTTCCTAAAATAATAAGAGAAAATTGCAATCAAATTGAAATGGAGTGAATACATGTTGATCAAATGAAGAGAATCAATCATACCCCCTCCTATACAATCTAAAATACCAATTTACTTTTTAGAGTGCAAACTTTCAAAACTTTGACCGTTTATAAATCGGAATATATAGAACTTTGAAAGACGAAATCAATATATTTGGTTTTGTCTTGGAAATATCTTTCCTAAAATTATATTTTTAGTAAAATAATTTTATATATAAAGGAATAAAAACGCATTCAAAGCAAATGGGTACATTGGATTGGATATGAGGGTAGTAAATATATAAAGGAATAATTTTATATATAATGAAGCAATGATTCACAATACCTAAGAAGTGGGTTTTTTTGGTTTAGAAACTGTAGAAAAGGAAGATCAAAGGGTAGTAAATTAAATGTTCATTTACTCAATAATCGTAAATTAGAGAGATTTAGTTTCAAATATGACATTTTGAGGATGTTGGGATGTGCCATGTGTCATTTCAATAGAGACTCAACATGCCTTTTTATAGTATTGCTACAGTGCTACATAATAAGCTTATACAAAACCCAAAGACCAAGTTAGATACAACTCTATATTCCGTAATCATACGTTGAACATCAATGAAATATTGTTGTAAAAAGAGTTTTACCCGAAGAGGGTTTGTTTGAGAAACTAAATGAACATCGAACAAATGAAAAAGAGTCAAGGTATGAGAAAACAAACAGTGGTCACTCATATGGATAAATACTCTCTTATTTTAGGTCATTGATTATATTAATCGAGTATCTAATGTGAAGGTTATTGATTATGGAGAAAACATCAATAGGGAGACGATGAGAGCGGATTCTTGAGTTTCCAGTGTCGTTCAACTATATTTGACCATAGTAAATATGAACCGATAGTAACTGCAATACATGTTTTTTTTTCCTTTTTTCCACGTGGCATCGTGTTAGAGTCCATATCTATAACATAGAAACACCCATCAAGAAACACTCAATTTACCCTTTTTATATTATTACTAGTTTAATTTCCCGTGAAAATCACGGGATATTTTAATTTTTGATTAATAATTGTTTGCTCACGTAAATTTTATTTACTGTTTGAATAGTGGGTTGATATTCACTTTTTTCTTTAATATTTTTTTTTGTTATTGTAGTAACCTATTCTCACTTTACATTTGTAATCGAATGATATCATTTTTTGCTCGAAGTCAAAATGATATTTTTCTTTGTCCAACTTTATTAAAATAATAATATTATAAAAATAATAAGTAATGCTAGCCATATTTAAATACTTATATTTTTAAGTATGAAAATAATAATAATGATAATATTTAAGAATTAAAATATTGTTCACTCATTTTTCTTAACAGTTGTAATGTTTAATCAAATAAATAACAATTGGAATACGATAAGTATAATAGATAAAACAACATTCATTCTCACATTAAAAATTCAAAATTATAAGATATTTTACTTTAAGTACAATGAAAGTATAGATTTACCCTTTAAACCAAATTCATACAAAAATAGAGAATATACAATATTTGTGTTAAAACTTACCTTAGTCAATATTTGTAATGTGTTGCTAATATCAATTCCAACAAATTCACTACACAAAATATAGAGAATATACAAAACATTCTAAAATATTATATCATATACTATTATAAATATGAGACTAAACACTAAGGTTCTAATTTGGTCAAGCTAGGATTTCATTCACCAAAGTTTGACCTCCCCTTCATAGATAATTATATTCAATCATCGACGATCTCAAGTGTCTTCATTAAAATTCGACAATAGCTCTACTTCTCTCTTATCTCTTCATTTCTTGCCTATTTGATCTCAACTCACGACAAAGCAAAGATATGAAACTTTTAATTTTGAAAAATCAAATGAAATAAATAGGTTTACTCTCTATAGTTTTATTTCCTAGGAATGTGCTAGACTTCTTATCAAGTGATTTTGTTTTATACTTGAAACTTATTAAATTGATTTCATAACCGTAGAATATGAAAAGTTTTTCATTGAAGTATGTTTATGAAAGGAACTAATGCTTGAGAAATGAAAATTTACATAATATGAGTAATTAGTATATTGATTACTACTTTGCCTTTTCATCTTTTATTTTTTTATCTTTTTTTAAAAAAAAGAAAAAGAAGAAGATTGATCTATCATGTAATTGTAGCACGCCATGTGTCATTCCATTAACTACTCAATCTAGCCTTTTTATATTATTGTATAGATTACTATATGAATGATATGAAGAAGAGTCTTCATCAGCTCCACTCACTCCTCGTACAGACAGAGAGTGATCTGAAAATGAGTGGGAGTCTGAAACAGGACGTTCTCATGATTGCCAACAAGGGCAAAGGTAAGGGCAAGGCTAAGGCCAACCTAGCTGTAGGGAAGCCGAAATTCAAAAAGTCAGGGCAAGGCAAGAGTGGGCCTGGTGAGACTAGCGGTAGCTCACAAGGCAAGACAAAGAGCGATGAAGGTAACGTGGAGTGCCACTGCACTGAAACTATTCAGAAAGACAACTAAACAATGACAATTGAACTATGGTTAAGACACTTTGCAAATACTCTGTTTCTGTATGGACTGGTTGTTAAAGAACAAGGATAGGACCTTAACCAAAGCACAAAGCCAATGATTGAGGGTTGAACTTTGATCCCAGCACACAGCTAAGGACCTAAGCTCACTTCCAAGCACAAAGCAAAGGAAGTTGTCTCAAGCACACAGCCAAGAGATGTTAACAAAAACAAGGTTTCAGTTTTATGTTTTACTTCAAATCTGTCTTTCATTCATTAGGAAATGGCCTTATATAGGCAAGGAGATTACATCTCATACGTCCAACTACATCTAGGGCCAACATTGGCTTACATACAAAGACAAAATAACAACTACATAACTGAAATAAAGTAAACTAAACAAAAGAAACAGCTTTGATAGTGACAGCTTCCTTGTTGCCTTGCTTTTGCTTTTTATATGATACAGGGTGGACTTTTAGCTTGGTGTTTTGGACCAAACTGAAGTAGTGTTGATCCTTTAAGGTTGAGCATAAAGTCCCTTGAGTTTGCTTGGCCAAAAGAGGAAGATTTGACAATGACAGCTAAACTGCTCCATGTGAGGCTGTAACTGGACTGGTGAACTTGGGTTATGTTTTGAGAGGTGTTCTTGACGTTTTCTGAGGAAGGTTCCCTGGACAAAAAGGTAGTAGACCTTCCCTAGTACCATGCCCCATAGTTGGTTTGGAGTCCCTAAGCTTGGAAGTTGCCTGAGACCCTCCCCAAGGCATTGCTGCTGGCTGAATTTCCAAAGGTTTTGTTGGCTTGTTTTGTGAGTCTGTTTTGTGGCTTGGTTGGTCCTGGCTCGTGTCATGGCTACCACTGGCTCGTGTCTTGGCTTGCTTGCTTGGGCCTGGGCTATACAAAGCATTAAGATAGCTTTTGACATAGGGTAAGATTGGCATTGAATCATGGTTGGACTGATTGTTGGTTAGTTGATCTTGTCTTTGAGATTGGCATTGAACTCCTGTTGCAACCCCTCCTTCTTGAAAAAGATTTGTCCTCAAATCCTCTTCATCCTCAGAGTCCTCTTGATAATGACTTAGATCTCCCACATTGAATGTCCCATGTACTCCATAATCTCCTGGTAAATCTATCTTGTAAGCATTAGGCCCTACCCTTTCAAGCACCTCAAAAGGACCATCAGCTCTTGGCATGAGCTTGTTTTTCCTCTTCTCTGGGAACCTTTCTTTCCTTAAGTGCAACCACACCATGTCTCCTGCCTTGAACTCCCTAGCTTTCTTTGGACCTTTGGCTCTTGACTTATACATTTCATTTGTTTTCTCAATCTGTTTCTTAACTTGACTGTGAATCTGCATCTTTTGTTGTACTCTTTCTTTGGCATCATAGTTGACTTCTTTCCTTATCACTGGTGCTAGGTCTGTTGGCATTAGAGGATTAGCACCATAAACAACTTCAAAAGGGGTCTTACCTGTGCTGTGTGAGGGAGCTCTATTGAATGCAAACTCAGCTTGTGACAGTTTGATATCCCAATCCTTTAAGGACTTAGCAATGATACATCTCAAGATCCTTCCTAGAGTTTTGTTAGTAACCTCTGTCTGTCAATCTGTTTGGGGATGGTATGCTGTGCTGAAGAGTAACCTTGACCCTAGGAGTCTCCAGAGTGACCTCCAGAAGTGGCTCATAAACTTAGTGTCCCTATCAGACACAATGCTTCTTGGTACCCCATGCAGTTTTACTATTTCCTTGAAGTAGAGCTCAGCTACCCCCATGGCATCTTCTGTCTTCTTACAAGCAACAAAATGGGCCATTTTGCTGAACCTATCCACTACCACCATTACTGAGTCTTTGCCCCTTTGTGTCCTAGGCAATGCCACTATGAAATCCATACTGATGTCCTCCCATGGTTTGTTTGGTACAGGTAGTGGGTTGTAGGGGCCTGCATGGAACTGTCACTTGGCTAGTTGACAGGGTTTGCACCTTTTGATAGTGTCCTGCACATCACCTAGTATTTTGGGCTAATAGAATTGCTCATGCAATATCTCATAGGTCTTTTGTACTCCAAAGTGCCCTGCAAGCCCATTGCAATGGACCTCCTTGACTAGTAACCCTCTGTAAGGACCTCTAGGTATGCATAGTTTGTTTCCTTGGAAGAGGAATCCATTCTGTGTCAAGTATTTGCTCCCCTTCTTGAGTTTTCCTTCTGCATACACTTCCCACTCCTCCTTGAAGTCTGGATCTTCCATGTAGAGTTCCTTCATGAACTCAAAGCCTAGGACCCTTTGCTCCATAAATGACAACATCACAGATCTCCTAGAAAGAGCATCAGCCACTACATTGTTCTTTCCTTCTATGTACTTGCTTGAAAAGGAGAAGGATTGCAGGAATTCTACCCACTTGGCATGCCTGGGGTTGAGTTTGTGTTGACCATTGATGAACTTCAAGGCCTCATGGTTTGAATGTAGCACAAAAGACTTAGGTTTTAGGTAATGCCCCCAATGATTCAGAGCTCTCACTATGGCATAAAACTCTTTGTCATAGGTAGAGTAATTCAACCTTGCTCCACTTAGTTTCTCCCTGAAATAGGCTATGGGCCTCTTCTCTTGAACCAGTACTGCCCCAACTCCTAACCCACTTGCATCACACTCCACTTCAAACAGTTTGCTAAAGTCAGGTAAGCCTAGTATAGGGGATCTGCACAACAGATCCTTAATGGTATTGAAGGACTTCTCTGCCTTTTCTCCCCAAGTGAACTCCCCTTTCTTCATGCATTCTGTGATGGGAGCCATGATAGAGCTGAACCCCTGAATGAACCTTCTATAGAAGGATGCCAACCCATGGAAACTCCTGACCTCTGTTACTGTCTTAGGGGTGGGCCAATCCCTGATTGCCTTAACTTTCTCAGGATCAACAGCTACCCCATCCTTTGATATGATGAACCCAAGGAAATGAACCTCAGGCTGCATGAAAGTGCACTTCTCTAGCTTACCATATAACTTATTCTCCCTGAGAACCTCATAAAGTAAGTTCAAATGTTGTAGGTGTTCCTTCTTGCTTGAACTGTAGACTAGAATGTCATCAAAGTATACCACAATGAATTTTCCCAAGTAAGGCCTTAATACTTCTGTCATGAGCCTCATGAAGGTGCTAGGGGCATTAGAGAGCCCAAATGGCATCACTAGCCATTCATACAGCCCATGTTTGGTCTTGAAAGCAGTCTTCCACTTATCTCCAGCTCTAATCCTTACTTGATGATACCCTTGTCTGAGGTCAATCTTGGTGAACACTTGAACCCCACTAAGCTCATCCAAAATGTCATTGAGTCTAGGTATAGGGAACCTATACTTAATGGTGATGTTGTTAATGGCTCTGCTATCTATACACATCCTCCAAGTTCCATCCTTCTTAGGCACTAGCAATGCTGGTACAGCACAGGGGCTAAGAGACTCCCTGACATACCCTTTGCTAAGCAATTCTCCCACCTGAGATTGCAGCTCTTGAGTTGCCCTGGGGTCACTTCTATAAGCTGGCTTGTTTGGAAGGACAGCCCCAGGTACTAGGTCAATGTGGTGCTCAATTCCCCTTAGTGGGGGTAATCCACTAGGTAGTTCAGCAGGGAAAACATCCTCATAGATTTTCAGCAAGGTTTGCACTTCCTTAGGCACCTGGTTAGACCCTTCCCCTACCTCCTTGGTGAGGAGGACATAGACTGGCATAAGATCATTTAACTCTTGCTCCATCTCTGCTTCACTCAACAGCAGAACTTCCTTAGCAGCTTCAGTTAAGAGTGGAGGGTTCCCTTTCAGGATAGGGGGTAAAGGAGCTAAGATGATTTTCTTCTTCCCAAACCTGAAAGAGTAAGTATTGTCCCTTCCCTGATGGACAGCATCCCTATCAAACTCCCAGGGCCTCCCCAATAGAAGGTGACAAGCATCCATAGGCAATACATCACACAAGGCCTCATCAGCATATCCTTTACCAATAGAAAGTGGAACAACACATTGTTGATCTTGAAAGTCCATAGACCTTAATTAGACTCCTCTAATTAATTACTAAATTACTTTTTAATTTAGTTTATAATGATTTATGTAACATGCATGCAAATATAAAGACATTTATATAAAAGAAGAAATTTCCTCACATTGATATGGAAATTATATGGGCACAACAAGAACTCCTTCTTGTTGTTCTTGAGCTATAAATATGGATGAACACAAGAAATCTCCAAACTAGAAGACCTCCTTCAAGTTGCACCAAGATGACACCAAATAATCTACCCTTATTATTAACTAGATAATAAGATAGATGATATACTACTAATATTAGACTATATTACTACACTAGTAATACTTAGGAAATATTAGTATATGAGAGTATTTAGTGAGAGGAAGAATTTTAGAAAGAAGTATGACAATTGAACAAAATCAAGTTATGAAAAAATGAACAACCAATGTTCATTATCTAGCCACTTTGGCCGGATGTTTTAGTCCCTAAAAGGACTCTTATTTTGTTTGATTTGTTCACATGCATTTGAGTGGAGTGTTGTAGTATATATGATGATTATTCTTACTTGTAATGTCACTTTCATAAGTAACTAAATAGTAAAAACAAGAACTAAAATCATCACCTTTGAACTACAACCAAAACCGGTCCATTATGGCCTAGTTTGGTCCATTTTGATTTTTGATATTTGTCTCACAAATACTTATTGATCATATGGTTAATTATCTTGTATAATTAAGTGTTAATTTGATCATATAACAATTATATGACTCAATTAAATAAATAATATGTACTTAACATTTTAAGTAATATTTTACCATTATATCAATATATAATGGGTCCCACAATGCTTAGTTAATTTATTTTACAACTCCTTGTAAATATAATTAACTAATTACCTCTATCTCAAAACCTCAACTAATTTAGTAATTTAACGATTAATTACTAAGTTAAATCTTATTTAATCGTATTAAAATAAGATATAAATTTATTAGTCAATTATCGCATAATTGAAAAATAACTTAATCGAATTTGAGTTCTTAACTCAATTTCTAATAATTAACTCTCGTACATATCGAATATATGTAATGTACTAATTAACTGTATCGTATACAAATAATTAGTTACTATTTGGATTTCATCCTTTAGGTGTGACCGAAAGGGATCAGTTGATCACCGCCGTCAAACGACAATAACGTCAAACTCTAGTTAGCCAACCGTTATTGATTTACGTTAATCAACTGACTAATCATATATATAGTCAATAATTATCCCAATTATATTCCATAATAAGATTTATTATGTGGCGCACTATTGTGGAGGACACCTACTCCAACAGATCTACCTTAACTTCAGCCACCTAAGCTTGTAAGGTTGAGGGTGGTCTTTGGTGGGCAATGTTAGTTTATCCACCATTGTCTTAGAGGCTACATTGGTGCAACTACCTCCATCCACAATCAGATTACACACCCTCCCTTTTATGGTGCACCTAGTTCTAAAGATCTGGTGTCTTTGATCTTCTTCTAAGGGTTGGGGTTGTGTGTGCATCACCCTCCAAGTCACCAGACTTAACCCAGCATCAGGTTCTATCAACTCCTCACTAGCCTCTATCTCAGGCTCTTCCATCTCCTCATCACAGACCAACACCTCATCATCCCCCCAATGGATTACCTCTAGAGTGCTCAGAGCTCTTTTAGATGGACATTCTCTAGCAAAATGTCCATATCCTTGACATTGAAAACACTTTTTGAGGGGGGTAGTCTTCCTTTGGCCTGCCTCAACAACCTTGCTTTTATCAGGGTTGAAAGGAGTCTTAGTAGGAGCCACAGGTTCTCCCATCTTAATTCCTACAAAAGGTTTGTAGGTAGGTGTTCTAGCAGGAGTTTTAGAGGCACTGGCTTTCCCTTTCCCCAACTTTTCTACTCTTAAGGACAAGTTGACAGCTTCCTCAAAGGAGTATATATTTTGCAGCCTGACTTTACTAGCTATCCTCTCATCCAAGCCTTCTAAGAACCTTGCTATCTTTTGCTCAGATATCTCAACAACCTCACATTGCAATGTAAGTTGTTCAAAGTCCCTTAAATAAAACTCTACAGGTCTTTGGTCTTGTTTAAGGTGAGTGAGCTTAATGAACATGTCCTGAGTGTAGTCCCTAGAGACAAACTTAGCTCTCATTTTCTTTTTCAGTTTGAGCCATGACTTAACAGGTTCTTTCCCTTCCCTAACCCTCAAAGTTTTCATGTTTTCATACCACAGTGAGGCATAGCCTTTTAGTTTCATGATAGCAACCTTAAAAGCCTTTCTATCAGTGTACCCCTTAAACTCAAAGACTCTTTCTACAGACCTTAGCCAATCTAGGAAATCATCAGGGTTCAAGCTACCTAGAAAGTCAGGGATCTCTACCTTTATGTCTTTGTCTTGGTGTCTGAGAAGACTGTGATCTGAGCCATCTGAATCTGACATTTCAAACTGATCTACAGGTTGTCTCCTCCTTCCTCCACCTTGTGGGAAAGGTGCTCCTCTTCCTCGACCTCTGCCTCCCCTTGTATCATTGTTCTGTTGGCCCTCAAGGAGTTCATTGACAGATCTAGAGACCTTCATTACAGTTCTGACAAGACCTTGAACTGTGTTTTCAAGACCTGTGATTCTCTCTTCACTCATGGTTGGATTTTGTATTTTTAATGTAGTTAGGTAGATGAACTCACAAACCAAAGCTCTGATAACCAATTTGCACTGAAACTATTCAGAAAGACAACTAAACAATGACAATTGAACTATGGTTAAGACACTTTGCAAATACTCTGTTTCTGTATGGACTGGTTGTTAAAGAACAAGGATAGGACCTTAACCAAAGCACAAAGCCAATGATTGAGGGTTGAACTTTGATCCCAGCACACAGCTAAGGACCTAAGCTCACTTCCAAGCACAAAGCAAAGGAAGTTGTCTCAAGCACACAGCCAAGAGATGTTAACAGAAACAAGGTTTCAGTTTTATGTTTTACTTCAAATCTGTCTTTCATTCATTAGGAAATGGCCTTATATAGGCAAGGAGATTACATCTCATACGTCCAACTACATCTAGGGCCAACATTGGCTTACATAAAAAGACAAAATAACAGCTACATAACTGAAATAAAGTAAACTGAACAAAAAGAAACAGCTTTGATAGTGACAGCTTCCTTGTTGCCTTGCTACTGCTTTTTATATGATACAGGGTGGACTTTTAGCTTGGTGTTTTGGACCCAACTGAAGTAGTGTTGATCCTTTAAGGTTGAGCATAAAGTCCCTTGAGTTTGCTTGGCCAAAAGAGGAAGATTTGACAATGACAGCTAAACTGCTCCATGTAAGGCTGTAACTGGACTGGTGAACTTGGGTTATGTTTTGAGAGGTGTTCTTGACGTTTTCTGAGGAAGGTTCCCTGGACAAAAAGGTAGTAGACCTTCCCTAGTACCATGCCCCATAGTTGGTTTGGAGTCCCTAAGCTTGGAAGTTGCCCTGAGACCCTCCCCAAGGCACTGCTGCTGGCTGAATTTCCAAAGGTTTTGTTGGCTTGTTTTGTGAGTCTGTTTTGTGGCTTGGTTGGTCCTGGCTCGTGTCATGGCTACCACTGGCTCGTGTCTTGGCTTGCTTGCTTGGGCCTGGGCTATACAAAGCATTAAGGTAGCTTTTGACATAGGGTAAGATTGGCATTGAATCATGGTTGGACTGATTGTTGGTTGTTGATCTTGTCTTTGAGATTGGCATTGAACTCCTGTTGCAGCCACCATTGCCACAAGCTTGGGCATTGGAGGAGGAACTGCCTCGTGTACCGTGAGGACATAAAAGCAGGTCGCGTCTCTCCTGTTGGTATGTCTTCTTCTTTTATTCATATGATTGAGATTAACCATGCAAGTTTCGGAACTTGGGTACTAGATACTGGTTGTGGTTCTCATCTGTGCAAACATTTGCAGGGCCTAAGAAACATCACAACTCTCGCAAGGGGTGATGTGGACCTGCGAGTGCGGAATGGAGCAAGAGTAGCTGCCGTTTCAGTGGGAACATATGTAATCCAACTCCCGAGTGGATTTGAGTTATTTCTAAATAACTATTACTATGTACCCAGTTTATCTAAGAACATTATTTCAGTCTCCGTACTTGATAAGGACGGATTTTCGTTTGTAATAAAGGATAATAGCTGTATTTTCTCTTTAAACGAAATGATTTATGGTAAAGCAGTTTCCATGAATGGGATTTATGTTTTAGATCAAACCACATATATAATGCATGTGAGTAGTAAGAAAGCAATGGTTGGTGACACAGATCAAACCTATTTATGGCATTGCCGTATGGGACACATAAATGAAAAACGCGTGAAGAAGCTCATTGACAATGGGACTATACCCCCATTTGACTATGAATCTTTTGGCACGTGTGAATCATGTCTCATAGGCAAAATGACTCGAATTTCCTTCAAAGGTGTTGGAATGCGCGCTGCTGACCTATTAGGACTCATACATACTGATGTGTGTGGACCTATGTCAATCAACGCTAGAGATGGCTATAGATATTTTATCACTTTCACGGACGATTTGAGTAGATATGGATATGTCTACTTAATGAAGCATAAAAGTGAGTCCTTTGACAAGTTCAAGGAATTCCAGAATAAGGTTGAAAACCAACTGGATAGAAAGATTAAAGCACTACGTTCAGATCGTGGTGGCGAATATCTTTCGAATGAGTTTGATCAACACCTCAAAGACTGTGGTGTAGTACTACAGTTAACTCCACCTGGAACACCACAATTGAATGGTGTGTCCGAACGGAGAAATTGAACATTACTTGATATGGTTCGATCCATGATGAGTCACACGTTTGTACCTGATTCATTGTGGGGTTATGCTCTTTTGTCAGCTGCTCTAATACTTAACCGAAGTCTGTCTAAAGCTGTAGACAAGACTCCATATGAATTATGGAAGGGAACGGTCCCTAACTTGTCCTTTATTCGGGTTTGGGGCTGTGAGGCTTATGTCAAGTGGAGACTTGACGATAAGCTCGGCCCACGATCGGTCAAGACATACTTTATTGGTTATCCAAAAGGGATGTTTGGTCATTACTTTTACTCGCCTACCGAACATCGAGTTTTTGTTGCGGCTAGTGCGACGTTCTTAGAGAAAGAATTTCTCGAGAATAGGACAAGTAATGGAACCTTCGATCTGTCGAAGATTCAAGAACCAACAACCGAGCAACCAATGGAGGAAACTGTTCCTTCATCATCGGATGCGGTTAATATTCCTTTGGAACCTAGGAGGTCGGGTAGACACTCTATTCCGCCAGACAGATACATTGGTATGGTCGAGGAGAATGAGAGAGATGACGTTTTACTCCTAGAGAGTAACGAACCCGCTACCTATAAAGGTGCCATGACCTGTTCCGACTCTAAGCTATGGCTTGATGCCATGCAATCCGAGATGGACTCTATGTATGAGAATGACGTATGGGATCTGGTTGACTTACCTGATAAGGTTCGGCCTCTTCAGTGCAAATGTCTTTACAAAATAAAGCATTCTGTAGAAGGACAACCAGATACCTACAAGGCACGACTAGTGGCAAAAGGTTTCACTCAAGTGCACGGATTGCATTATGATGAAATCTTTGCACTCGTAGTCATGCTGCGTTCCATT
>JAIUZE010022287.1:0-16778 GCA_022085475.1 Heliosperma pusillum | reverse complement strand
AGCAAGGTGGGAGCTTGGGGGAGTTTGATAAGTGAATATTTGTATGATTTTAACCCCTAATTTAGCTCGGTTTTGTATGTCATTTGTGCTTTGTTAAGCCATTTTATGAGCTAATATCGTCTTCTAGGCGAATTCCTATGTTCTAACCTGTTTTGTATGAAAAGTGACGTTTCTACGCCCTTTTTCTATATTCCCGAGCATTTGCCTAGAACCCGACGATTTGAAGAAGCAAGCCCTATCAACAAACCCGATTGAAGACCTAGTAAATTGCCTAAAAGCCTGCTAGACTATCTGATCTATGATTGTAATGAACACATCATTCTTACGAACTCACGATGAATTATTTGCATGTTCCATATCCAATTGCATCAATATATTAATCTACATGTGTGAACCTACTTCCCTAGATGTTTTTCATCATTGTTAATTCGTCACTTGTTTTATTGTTTTCATTTCCATTTGCTTTTATTTCGTTTTCGTTTATGCCTTGTAGTAGTTTAGAAACTAAATTCCCAAAACCCAGATATTCGTTAGATAAGACCCAATTGCGAGACACTTCACATCTTATATGAAACACCATCTCCCTGAGGATCGACCCCTACTTCCCTAATTACATTAATTTGTTATTAGCCTAGTCTGGGTAATTTATCTTTGTATCGGGCTCGCGAGAAGCACGATCATGATTGTTATTGGACCACACATATTCTTATGTAATATGGCCAATAACTTACTAGTTTGATTTCTTTTTCAATAAAAAGGGCACGAATCATCTTGTCTTGAATACAAGATTCGCACACACCATAAGATTCAAAATCAAATGTTTTAGGGGTGCTACACAATCCAGAATTAAGATTAGATATGGGTCACCAATTTTGAGCCTTTTTCAATCTTTATGACAAGTAATTTCTAGTTTAGGTCAAGAATATAATTACCTTTGATTGATATGGGATAACAATTGACCAAGTATAGGCATAAAAAGATACAATGCTTGTTCCATTCACAAATGTGAAACACTTGTGTCGTACACTAAAGTGGATACTATATTCTTTATTTAGAGGTCATGTATATAATAACGTTTATTAAAGTATACCTCTAAATCCAAAACTAGATTGATCACATTATAACTTTTATATGTCTCTATAGAAATAAAACTACAATAGTTATATTTCCTTTGTAGGTCGACATTTAATCATGGTTAGTCGTCGCACGATTTATTATATGTATTGAATACATTGATGAAAACCATAATGGGTATCTAATACCCAAAACTTGCATTTTAGCAAAATAAATGTCGATCATATAGATATTATGGGTGAAAATAGTACACCCAATTTCTAATTCTTTAGAAAACTTGGGGCAAATTCTTTTCTAGTGTCTTACACTGTAAAATAGAATCATCAAAAGTTGGGTTCGACACCTTGCTTGGGTTTTAATTTTTACTATTCAAAATAGACTTGCCTTTTCCCCTCGCCTTGTGCCAACATCGTGCCAACCTACTCTTGAACCTCGACATATTCTTAACAATCAAGAATAAAACATCTTTCCTAGAACTCCCACTCACTTTCATGAATCTCTATTTAGACCAATAGATTAGAAATATAATGAAGACTTTTCTTCATTTTATTCATGGTTTTACCTTCAAAAAGGATAAACCTTTCATGAAATGACTACGGTAGTTGGTTATTCACGATTTTAAATAAATCGATTAACCTAGTCGTCCCAACTGATTTGGCCTCTTTTGAGGTAAGCCTCGATAAGGAGCATTATGACGACATACCAAAAAATTATAAATATTTTCGTTGGAGCAAAAAGATTGATGCACCGTTGTAATAAGAAAACGTCACTAAAACAAAATCAAAACGTTTTTGACTAAGTGTGACTTATTCATATACTCTTCATAAAAGATATTTGAAATGGTGAATATGAGGATCAAAAGAAAAATTCATTTTGTCATTAGCTACGGTGGTTTAAACGGAGATCGCAATCAAAATGCTACCGTATAAAATAATGGAAACTCCTTTCCACGATTGAACGGATTTACAAGTTCGTAGAAGGAAAAATATTCGTCATTGCGCGAATAAAATAAATATGAACGGAAAATAAACATTCATTGCTTATATATAATTTATTTGTAAAACAATTTTAAACAAGTCACTCATATAATGACCCCTCGCGAAATTATATAAGTGATTCTAAGACCCATCTTTAGACAAAAATAGTTATCGTATGCTACCTTTATCTAAAAATGGTAAGTCAATACTTGACTAATTCTACCCTTAGAACTCTTGGTTGACGGATTTCAACTAAATCCATCTCCTAGTCCCAAGATAACGCTTATCCCGTTGAGTCCAATCCAATTTTGTCTTGTGACCGCATCACCCTACTTACCGAGGTAAAAAGGGACCCACGAGCGTGGTAGCCCTAATGAACACGGGATTCATAGGTGTTACTAATTGGTAAGGCTAATCTCAATTTTTTAAGTCATGTGAGAGGTCTTGTCAATTTAGTTATTAATTCCCTATAAGCGAACTAAGTCGGTGAATTTTGAATAACTTTGAATTGACAATCGAGAAATAAAAATGCATGTTGGCGATTTTGGCATGAGCGAAAAACATAAAGCAAGCAAATAATAAATCCTAGTATGGCCATCTAGCTAATCCAATTAACTAGACAATTACAAAATCGGAAACCAACTCCTTGGCCCCTTGCCTCTTCATGGTACATGCTCCAAAAAGGCACCGACTTTTGGAACACCGACTTCGGGAATCTCCGTCTTCATAATAATTAATTACAAAAGATACAAATAAAATTCCTATTATACATTTGATCTAGAAAATGAAATTAAATTATTACAAATGGCGATACGAGATCGCAAATAAAATTACAACCGAATCGGTATTCCCTTACATTACGGGTAATACCGATTAAAATAATCTAGGCCATACTAGGTACAACTTGCATTAAAATTTAAACAAATGACATTCAATCATTCAACAATAACAACATAAATAAAATGCAGTAAAAATCATACCAAAATCGCCCTTAACACTTATCATGCTCATTCAAGCTCGGTTTTATGGATTTTATCGATTTTTAACCATTAAAAATCAATAATCAACACTTAAATCGTATTTAAGCTCAAAATAATTATCTAAAATGATTTAGAACTCAAAATTAGTCCCCACTAACTTTTTTGTATTTAATTAGTTCGAATTGATCGTATTTGCTAAATATAGAGGTTTAATCATAACATTTATGAAATAAACCCAAAATAAAATATATAACTCATACAAATTTGAAACCAAAATTTTTGTACATTCAGGAAAATTTCCAGGAACTCTAAAAACCAGAAAAATTTACCCAAAAAATTTGAATAAATTTTATGAACAAATAACTTAATATTCAACGGTTTTATCAAATAAAAACCATTAAATATAGTAAAACAGTGAAAAAAATTATAAACATTTTCCAAGATGATATAAATCAGATTATAAAATGTACCAAAAATTTTCAAGAATATAAAGGGACGTTTCATTTTTATGAACATAATAATCTCACTTTATTGACTTTTATCTCATAAAAATCAATAATCATGCAAAACTTAATTAAAAGTCACTAAATTTTACATAAAGTATGTACAACATGCATGTAAGATCATATAAAAACTTCATGACCATAATCAACATGCAACTATTTTTAGTTAACTTTTAACATAAACAATGCATGTTAACATGATTTAAAGGCCATAAATCAAAATAAATAGCAAATCAATCCCTAAAATCACCAAATTTGACCAAAAACATTTTGAGGTCAGTAGGTATGCTTGAAAATCAAAAATTTTGTGCAAACCAATTTTTAACACAAATTTTCAATTTTACCCAAGTTATCGTATAACTCGATTTTAATGCTTAAAATCAACATGCATGTAACAATTGAGCTCTTATACCACATGTAAGTCCTAGACCTCTAATTGGACTCCTCTAATTATTTCATTAAATTACATTAACTTAATGATTTAGGATTTAGTTATCATGCATGCAAATATAAAAGTATAAATATAAAGATAAGATGAAATTTCCTTACAATGGGAATTTTCGGCCAAAATGGGGGACAATAAGAACTCCTTCTTATTGTTCTTGAGCATGTAATTAGTGGATGATCCTCCATAAAACAACCTCCAAAGTAGAAGGTCTCCTTCTTGTTGCACCCAAGATTAAACCCAAATAATCTTAGCTTATTATTAACTAGATAATAAGTAAGATAAATACTACTAATATTATTGTATTACTACACTAGTAATATGTAGAATATATTAGTGTATATAGAGAGTTTAGAGAGAAGAGGTTTTAAAGAGAAGTGTAAAAAAAAGCAAGAATCAAGTGTTTAAAAATGAACAACCATTGTCCATTTTAAGGACACAATGGGCGGACCTCTTATGTCCATGTGGCCCTTGATTTTTTTGCTATTTAATTCACATGCAATTGTAGTAGAGTATGGTAGTGTATGTAATGATTTGGAATGCATGATATGTCATTGTCATAAGGTTGCTTGTTTGCATAAACAAGAACAATTATCATCACTACTACTACTACCATGACCGGCCTCACATGGCTCAAAATGGTCCATTTTGATTTTTAATATTTGTCTCACAAATACTAATTAATCATCTGCTTAATTATCTTGTATAATTAAGTGTTAATTTGATCATATAACAATTATATGACTAAAATATATACTTAACTTTTAAATGATATTTTACCATTATATCAATATATAATGGGTCCTACAATGCCCAGTTAATTTATTTTACAACTCTTTGTAAATATAATTAACTATTTACCTCTACCTCAAAATATATGCATAAACTCAACTAATTTAATGAATTAACGATTAATCACTAAATTATATCTTATTTAATCGTATTAAAATAAGACGTAAAATTTATTCAGTCAGTTATCATATAATTGACTAATAAACTTAAGTGGAATGAGTTCCTAACTCAATTTCCAATAAATAACTCTCGTAACTAAACGTACATATCAAATATATGTAATGCCCTAATTAAACTGTATCGTATACAAATAATTAGTATTCTATTTGGGTCTCATCGTATAGGTGTGACCTAAAGGTATCAGTTGATCACCGCCGTCATACGACAATAACGTCAAACTCTAGTCAGCCGAGTGTTACCGATTTACGTTAATCAACTGACGTGGAGTATCAAAATATACTAATCATGCCACGTATATTCCAAATGAGATTCATTATATTAATGCACTATTGTGGAGGACACTTACTCCAACAAAGCTAACTCAACTCAAGACCCAAAATTATCTGGCCGGTTAAACAACAAAACTCGAATTGAACCGACTTGACCCGTACTTTGGTGACCATATGTCATAAACCAAAGTGACCACCCCTAAAATAACCCGACCCTATCCGAAGTGAAATATGTGGCGTACCATAAATAATACCCCCTTCCGTCCCGGCGAATTGTTATCTATTTTCACTTTGGAGTGTATTATTCATTTGTTATCTATTTCTATATTGGGTAAGTATTGAGCAAATGGGCTAAAGTGGACGAGTGGACATACATTTTTTTTTAATATATTGATGTATTTCACATATTATATTTTTCCCTTAATCTTTGTGTATAATGAAATAGATAACAACTCATTGAGACTAGACATGACAAAAGCAACCCGACCCGAAAAGGTTGACCCAAGACCCGAAATTGACCCGAATTACAACATTGAATGTGACCCAAAACCCGATTTACCAGACCCGGCCCGAACATGAGCCAAGCTTTCTTGACCGGTGACTGAACCGATTCGAAAATGACCTGATCGAAAACCACCCAACCCGAAAATGATCCTATAAAACATAATTATAATTGAACTGGAATGACTTAGAATGACTTTTTCTAGTCTTATTAATTGAGTTGAAAATAACCTGACCCGAAATAACCGACTCGGTTGACCTGAAACAGACCCCACTAACATACCCAAAACTTAACTAAAGGCAAAAGTGGACTGACCTGATTAACCCGTTTGTCAAGTGTAATTGTGAAAGGTGAGTAACCGAGTATAACTTAACTAAAGGCTAAAGTGGACCGACCTGACCCGATGACCCATTTGCCGCCTCGAGCCACGAGTCATAAGTCCGAACCGGTAGTCGTTCAGTGGTTCCTCGTTGGTGTAGTAGTTAAAGCCCAACGTGGAGACGATTGGACGAAGGCCTAAATCATTCCACCTTGTTACTTTAGTTTATATCTTTTGCTTTCTCTTTCTTTTTCCCTCTCTCTATTTATCTGTGTTGAGATTTGTCAATGGCGATGAGCTTACTGAGGACGCTGTCTAAGTCATCTCCATTGCGTTTGAATGCCAAAAGTTTCTGCATCGTCGCCACTGAAGTCGTCACCAGCCACACTGACAAATGGATGCAGGTTTTCTCTTTTTCTCAAATCCCCATCTTTAATCCTAACCTTATTCTCATTTATACTTTCTCCTGTTTTATTGAATGCAACCAATTTAATCGTATGTATGATTTTATGAGATTGGAAATTAGGGGATTGTTGTTTGTTGGATCGTCGATTCAACAAATGAATTTGGCTTTACCTCTTGTTGTTGGATGCTTTCTACCCAATTTCCAGAACTTGGTATTATTATAATAGTAACAATATGGAACCTCATTTCAGATATTCAGGCATTAGAATGTTGATCTCCGCGTATTTACCCAAATTCCATTGGTAAAAGGTGGGTCTCGGAGAGGGGAAGTAACGAGTCATCGCGAATTCGGGGGTCACCCCTCAGGATTTCTCCTTAGCCCTTTTGTTTAGATGGAGGAAACACATCGTCTTGATTGGATAGCAAATTGGGTTAAAGGGAAGCAGATTAGAGAGATAGAGGAATCCTTTTTTCTCTTGCAAAGTTTCAAGCCTGACTAGAATATTCTCTTAACATCCGAAAGATTTAGGGCTTGTTTGGATCGAGCGATTGAGAGAGAAAACAAGGCTAGGGATACGATTTCCCTTTTTTGTTAGCAAGTAGCCTTGGAGGAGAATAGAGAAGAGGGAAATTTGTCCATGTTCCCTCCTCCAAACCAAATAACATCCCGCTAACATAGGAAAGAATTAGGGTAGGGAGGGAAGGGAAGGAAAGGGGGGGCAGAGTGGAGGATGGGTGTTTGCTTCCAATTTCCCTCCAAATCTTTCCTATGTTGGAAGGATTTTGGGTTGTCTTGGAGGATGGAAAATGGATCCCTCCAATTCACCCCCCCTACATTTCCCTCCTATCCCTTTTGTTATCCAAACAAGGGATTTTGTATCCCTCGCGTCCCCTCCCATTCCTTTCCCTCCAAATCCCCTCTTCCAAACAAGGCCTTAGAGGGAGATCGCCATTACTCCACGCGCCTTTCCCACTCCCTCACTTCCATGTCCTTTTCACTTGTTATCCAACCGCACCATTGGGGTGTGTTTGTATAAGAAAAAGCGAGGAAGTCAAGGGGAGGGAGAGGGAAAGGGAGGGGAAGGGGAAGGGGAAGGGGAATTGTACAAGTTAATGTTTCCTTCAAATCTTTCGTATAATGGTGGGATTTTATTTTGCTTTGTACGATGGAAGCTGAGGATTCATTTCTCTTTCCCTCGACCTACATTTTGCCACCCAAACAACGAAAATTAGCGTTTTTTCTTTCCCTCAAAATCCCTCCATCCAAACAAATTGTTAAGGGCTAATGACAAGCTTTATCTCTTCCCCTCCCTCCTACATTTATATCCAAATCATAAGCTGGAGATTTTTGAAAGAAAAAAGCACTCTTCCGTATGTTCGAACTCCCTATCCTCCATTAATACTCCCTTCTCTTGCCAACCATTGCCTTCCCTTCTCTTTCATGCTTCTAAATGGGGGCATTATGTCCCTTCTTCCACTTTGTCTCTCTTTCCATTTCTCCTCCCCCCCATTTCCCTTTCCTTCAAATTTGACATCCAAGCCCCTTTCCTTCAAATTTGACATCCAAGCAAAGGTAAGTCATATATTGATATTTATAATTGCTTACATAATATTAGAATCATAATCTACCAGGATCGCTCTGGTTTTGTGATATAATGGATAATATCAAGTTCTTATAAGTCTTTTGGATGTGTGTAGGACAAAAGCAAGAAGTCTCCGATGCAGTTGATTAATGAAGTACCTCCAATCAAGGTGGATGGCAGAATAGTCGCTTGTGAAGGAGGTCAAACACACCTACTAGTTTTTTTTTTCTTGTTTCTTCCAAGAATTTGTACTCCATACTAGTATCGATAATTAATGTTGTTGGTTCATTTTCCATATTCTCTACACTTTACATAACAACTTCCATCGCGTCCTTTTAATTTTTTTTGCAGCTCATGATCCTTCTTTGGGACATCCAATTGAATTCATATGCCTTGACCTGGAAGCACCTGCAATCTGCAAGTACTGTGGCCTGCGCTATGTTCAAGATCATGGTGCTCATCATCACTAGGGTTATGCTATCAATCTGTTCTCTTTTCCTAATAAATCTGAAGGCCCAAGGACTGCTCTATAATCGATGTTTGCTTTTTCTTTAACGTTACGACATTTCTGTGACGATATGGTTAGCCTTTGCAAATACGTAAAACCGTCTATTGTGCACGCCTCTTTGCTTGAGTTTAAACAATGCATTACCAGAAGATGGCATATCCTATTTCGTCTTAAAAGACCAATATTTATCAGTGGAATTTGTAACTAATATTAGTACTGTAAAATCATCCAGTTGATCCATCACTTGGTTGGTTAGTTGCAAGAGCGACCAAATGAGCACTATATCCTTGAATTGGCCGCATGTACAGAGCAGGAGTATAGAGAACACTTCTCTGAGCTCCGCTCACGTAAGAATTGTTTTGCACTGGGAAAGTCGAATGATATTGTCACAATTGAAATAAAAAAGGTGATAAAAAGTTGTAAAATGATCGCAAATGATGAAGATTGGTAGGAAAATTAGTAAAGGTGACGTAAAAACGTCGATACTCGATAGCATCAGTTGGTTTATTAGTCTTTTTTATTCAAGTCACTTTGATGTTCAATTAAACAATTTCACCTCTCATAAATGATAATTTTCTTTAAAACGTAGTCACAACCGTCGGATGTGGGGATGACTAAACCAGTTGGGAAATTTGACAAAATCATCAGTCTAAATTGGACATCACTGGAGCTAGTAATTTGGGCATATCATTAGACCTTTCTCTTCGATTCTTACAGAAGACAGACAGACAGATTTACAGTATGGCACAGTTCTTAGTACAACGCTTGTGCTCGAAAAAAAATGGCCTTCTAATAACAGAACATGACATGATGCCCGTAATGTAAACTGTATTGGCAAAGCAAAAGTGAAGAGCAGAACAATTAATTGTCGGCTCCTTCAAATATAGCAAGCAGAGCAAGGAAGATGTTGATGATGTCAAGATAAAGGGACACCGCAGCTGGTATGTACTCATCGTAATTGTATCGCTTAATCAAGTTATCAGTGTCGTATATTATGTACCCTGAGAATAATATAGCTGCAATGCACCCATATATCATCATAGTCAGCTTTCCAAGAGGTATAAAGATCTGCACATCAGAAGAAAAAAACATCCGTTGTGATTTGGGTTTGCGTAATATGAGTCATTGCTAGGCTCTTCCTCTAATCAAATGATGGGGTAAGGGGATCGAATACACGTAAAGTTATTGTAGCAATACATACAAATTGAATAGGTAATGAAATGTAATCAAATAAAAGGGAAAAATACATACAGAATATAAAGTGAATAACCTTTTAAAGGAGTCAACTAAATACGAAGTATTTAAATGGAAGAAATAAGAGACCTGAATAAGCATAAATATGATCAAGACCATGAAACCCGCAAACAAGAAAGGGCGCAGGAAGCTGAAGTCCTTCCCTCGTTTTGCAGCCCAAAATGTATAGAATGTCAAACTTACTACGACGACGCATGTTAGAATCAATGCCTCCAGTATTATTTTTCCTGTAAACAGTGAAGACGGGAACAAGGTAATGTCAAGACCATTATGTCCACAAGAATTACTGACAACATCTTCTGTATCATAAGCCATTATATAATCAAGGGGATCGGAAGTATAATGCAACAATAATAAAGGCTTCCAACACAGGAATCATAAGAATGAACTTCCTCCTTTCCACCCATTTTACTTAATGTTTCACAATCCGTCAATATATTTTGAGATATGTAGTAAAAAGTGGAGAATATATTATGCAAATACAAGATATCCCGTCGAAAAGAACAAAATTACAGAGGCAATAAGCACTCCCTGAATCAAACAAAGGATTTTAATTTGCCTTTGAAAAAGGGAAATGGACTACCCCTATTTACAAAAGAAACAAAGGATTTTGTATCCCTTCTCTCATCATCTCCCTTTCCCTCCAGATCCTCCAATAAACAAGGCCTTAAAGTTCTTATTTTCTATAGCTTACATAGCTTCCTCATGCTGTAAATTATAAACATGTAAACACCAATACAAAATGCATTGTCTTAGCAACAAAAGAGTTCGGATCAAGCGCATAAATTTTCGTAGTAACTCTCATACATATTCATGATGTCAAATTACTTTCATTACGCGTATTTCTTTGTTAAAGCTCACAGATGCATTTCTCTTGGATCTTTATCATACAGATTAATCAAATCATGGAAAATATGAAAATCCTTGCTCAAATCACGACAGCTCAACCTAATATGACTTATAAGACACCACCAAAAACGCGCAGGTCTGTGAACACAAGAAATTTTAAATTGCATGCAAAAAGTAGGCATCATAAGTTGATATACCGCCTCATAATAAAGTTTACCGTCATAAAGAAACACTTGTTCTCAATATCTCACTTACCCTTTCTCCAATCACTTAGTCTCAAAGGTGCATAGTATGATAGTATGACTCATTAATTTTTCCTTCGATTACTTTTATAAAAGGATCAAGTTTATTTTCCTCCACTAACATAGCATCTGGGCCTCTAGTTGCTTCTACAAATCCTTTCTTGAAAAATGCTTTTGGCCTCTACCAAACTCTAGTGCTTTTTTCCATCCTCTAGTTTTACTGCCATTTGAACTCCACCTTTAAAATTATTAGAATGGATTCTAGAAAAACGTTTAAATCTCCTTGAGTGCCATGAAACAAGGTATCCAACTATCTAAGTAGTGTGTCTTGAGGCGGACATAAAGCAGGCTACGGTGCTTTGATTAGTGTCTCATTGAACCATAAAAACTCCTAAGACTCCATCTTGGTCCATGTCAGATTTATGTCAATATCTATACTGCAGGACCATATACTATTAGTGGGTATCTTCAAACATATTTTTTAATTGATTATGACCTTGCAATAGCTTCAACCAACTGATCTTGATATCTACTTGTCATCTTCTCTTCCATAATTAGGCTACTTACAAACATTAAGTATCACAAGACTATGTTAAGGTTTTGTATCCTCTCGGCCTCTCCTAGGTTCACCTTGTAATTTGGGTAACTCTTCCTCCAAGCATTTCTAGTACAAATAAGCCAATCCGACATACATTGCCTCCACTTCTACAATAAGTGACAGCGTCTTTTTCTCGGACTCAACATTCATCCCAACCATGTAGTATCACAACTCAACACGTAAAGAAATACCCATTTCAACTTTATTCTCTCCCCAAAATTAAAATTTCCATCCATTCCCTGAAAGCTACCTCCACTAAAGAGCCCACTTCAAAAAGTTTAGAGCAAGGCACTTAAAAAAGTCAAGAAAGATCCACCATCTATAAAGTGCTAAAGCAATAAAAACATTTAATTTGTAAGGTAAAGGTTGGTGGAGCAGCATACATTCTGGATTTCTGGCTTATTCCGAATCTATTAGTCTTCCGTAAAACCATTGCTAACTACAAGAATAACTCTCATATCTAAAATGAGGTATATAACTTACTAAAAGAGTTTTTTATTAGAGTTTTTGTCATTCTCAATTTAAAAATTACAACATATATCATATCAATAATCGATAGGTAAAAGTTCCCATGAAGCTAAAGCGATGGCAAATCCGCACTGAGTTTGTCCAAGTTGTTTGTTGAAGTAAATTATGATATGAAGTATGTCATGTTTCCACTTTCCCCTGCCTTTAAAGCAAGGAGTAAAGTATTACCGAGTCAGCACCATGGCTAGAAGCCTAAAAATGCAGAGATTGTACAAAAATCAATGCTATAGTATTATCCATTCAAAAACTGACATTCAACCGAAAGGTTCACTAAGATACTCCTCATAGATTAAATATTTTATAATAATGGAATAAAAAACCTTGACTCACCAAAGTGATTGCACTTTACTAAATTAAATTGTTAAGTTTCACTCATTGCATATGAATCTCGCCACCTCATCGTCAATCATTTCAAAACAATTTCTGACGGGTAAAGTCGCATATATCTAATCCCCTCACACTCACAAAGTGTTAGACATACACTCTTAAGGTAATTTTATTATTCTATATAGTCCGGGATATTTCAAGAGAATGAAATGCAGAAAAAATGACTGATGATTTAGTTGTGTACTACTATTTGTTTTTTTTTGGGTGGTCCAGGGAACACCCAAAGTCCCAAACACCTGCAAGCCCGGGGACCAGGTAAGTCATCAAGGTATTCCTTGATGGCAGGTAACCGCAGCACTCTCGTACAGGGAGTCGAACCCGAGACCTCTCAATTCATTGCCATTGCAACGCTTTGAGGCACTCTCGCGCTCCACTACACTCAAGCCACTTTAGTTGCGTACTACTATTTGTTAGCAGTCAGTTAAATACAGAGTACTAAACAGCAAGTATATTGTACAACTATCGGACATTATATATATATTCTTTTTGGGTAACGAGGCCACGAGGGAACCCACAGACCACGCATACAAGGTAAGCCACCGGGGGTGACAAGCTCGAAGTCTAGAAGGCATAGCCTCAGGTTATAAATTGCTCAAAAGATTGCTCTTGGAGACCCTTGGGAATTTCACCCAAGTTTAAACCACTAGACCACACCCTTGCATGAGCCGAAAACTGCATTAGTGTCATTCATGAGGATGAACAATAGTAAATGGTGTAAGGGCAATTAGAGAAAAAGAAATACTGGCTATTATAAATCCGTCTTAAGGGAGACTAAGAGTTAAAAGAAAGTAAAAGCGAGTGAAGTTACCTTTGACGAAAGCGCAAGTCATGCCAACACCAAACGCAAGTGCGACCGTGAATAAAGCAAGAAGGATGAAATTAATGGGGTGGCGTTTCATATACGCGTACAACGGACACATTACTGTATACACACCCAAACAACCAAATAAGACACTGTTCTTCTAAAATAAAAAAAAGAGTGTGAGTGAGTGAGTGAGTGAGTAAGAAAGCTTACTGATGATGGGAGAAATGACGATGACGATGTAAATGCCGAGACCGGAAGGAGTAGACACCAAATAATGCGAAATGGGTCGGACAAAAACAACCGTAGCAGCGACGAGAGCAGTAACAAACAATTGAATGCCGATAATCACGTAAACTTTTCTAATAAATGCCCATCTAAATTCTGAATTCTCTAACATGTTAGGATACAGTTGCCCATTACTTGTGCTTCTACTTGTGCTTGTGCCTGCCTCAATATCCCCAAACACTTTTGCTCCTCCCATTCTTTCTTCTTCTTCTTCTTTAACTAGATCACACCAATGTGATCTTGTTTTTGGTAAATAATACTCGTAATATCAAGGATTAAGGAACCAATTACGAATGTAATTCTATCTTGTGGGAATTCTTGATGATTAGATTCAGGGGTTTGGAAGATTTTTTCAGAAAGGACAGATTTTTTTTGGTTGTGATTTTTGAATAATCGGATGGGTGTTGTGCATTGGGTATTGTCTGCTGGGTGTTGTGTAGTAGAGTTGGCCAATGTGTTAATCCGGTTGGTTGGGTATGGGTATGTATCTAGTCATTTTGGGTTTGACATATATTTTGGAATGGGTTAAGTTGGGTCATTTTGGGTTAAAGGTCGATTTCGAGTGACCTGTTGTGAGGTCACTTTCGGGCATGTGTCATTATGGGTTTAGTCGCTTTCGATTTAATAGCTAAAACATTTTAGATACTACCATTTTTATGAAGAAATATTATTATTTTGCAAATTTTACTACTGCCTCCAATTCTATACTCACTCCGATCCACACCAATTGTAATATGGGAAAAAATGAAGTATTTAAGAAAAGGTGGAAAAAGAAGGGTAAAAAGGGAAAAAAGTATGTGGATCATGTAATTGTGGGCTTGATATGTGGGTCATGCAATGATATTTTGTGTAAATATAAAATGAGTATAAGGATAACTTGATAATGATGTGGGACAAATAAGGTATGTTACCTTTGATGTGCTTCGTCCATTTTTTTATAGTAAGTGTTACCTTTGGTCTGAATCGGAGAGAGTATATTCTTCCTTATTTCTATTTAATCTATTAATGTTTTCCTCTCAATTTCTATTTTTGGAGGTGCGGTTGTGTTTTTGTGTGGTCCATATTTAATTGCTTGCATGTGAGTTTGAGTATTTTGTGTGGTCGAAATTCATTTCCTTAATCCAAGACCTTGAATGAATGGGAAGATTATGTTGAATAGAAAGGAGTATTTGTAAAGTATGGTTGACTGCTTGTAACCTACAACTGGCAAAAGTTGACATGATCTGAAGAATCGACCCAACTTATCCGAAAAACGGATCCGATAGAATCATGAAATTTGCTTGTAATTTGTTAGTTAGTAAATTTGATAAAAATTCTAGTCATCTTCTTTTTCAAGGCAAAATGTAATCTCAAAATAAAAAGTTAGAGAAATGTAGTGGTAGTAAATTAAGTACACTTTTTTTGGTGGCAGATCGAGGCACTAACATGCCAATCAAGGCTATGACGCATGTGATGATGTGACAACTTATATAATGTTTTTAAAGATGATGCGACAATTTTACAATGTACTAAAGATATTAAAACACGATTTTGGTTCATTAAACAACATTATAATGTGTTATTGATTAATTGACAACATTACAAAGAGACATGAAGTGAGGAATATTGTATCAAGTATTGAGGATTGTAAATAAGTCGTATTGGAAGGTTGTGTGGAACATACGACTCGTAAGTAGTTTCAGAATGTAACGTTTACATCAAGTCTCTTCATTTGAGAAAACGCGAGGAGAGAGAAAATCAAAAATTCACCATAAATCCGTCCACTCGCCGGAGACTTCATCGTTAGCCTCTTTCCGGTCGCCGACGAGGCCTCTCTTGCTCACTATTCGCATTTCCCTTTCTTTTTGTTCTACCCTTCGACAACTGCGGAACTTCTCGGCTAAGGTTTCTTTGAATTGAATCAGTTTGTTCCCCTTTGCATGTCGCTGATTTCGCTCTTTATTTTGATCAGTATATCGATTGGCAAATCGTTGGTCCGCTCTGATCACCATCTTTTCCGATCGTCGTTGTTTTGGTCGATTGGAAAAATTGGGTATGTTCTTCTTATCGAAGGGTTTTGGACTATTGGTGATAAGTGTGATTTACTTTTGATTTGTTTTTTCAATTAAATCTCTGTTGCGGGGGTTTTGTGTTGAGAGGTTCAATTTTCACCTCCTTTTCATGGTATGTTAAGTTGTTGTGGAATTCTAAGTGTAGTAATTCCATTTCTTCGGTCTTTACTATGAGCTCCATGAGCGTTTTTCATAAATTTCTTGAAAATTTTGCTTTTACTCATGTTAATGATGGGTTTATGGAGGATAATGGGGCGCAATGTTAGGCTATTTTATGAATAATCTTTGGGGGTCATCCTTGTTAGAGGTTAAGGAGCTTAAAAACAAAGGAAACGATCTTTTTAGGCAACATTTTTTTGATAGGACTGCAGGTTGTTACGATGAAAATTATAAGCTTCTAAGCTTGAGTATTGGAGTTAATGGGGGAGATGATGTCCAATCTGTTTCTGACATTGCTATTTCCCTTAACTTTAATCTTGCGGCATGTGCCCTTAAACTTGAAGAATATAAAGCTGCTTTGATTTGTGCTCCATGATTTTGGACTCTTTTCCTCATAACGTTAAGGCCCTATTTCGTAGGGCGATGGCATTTATAAAATTGAAAAGGTTCTCAGAAGCTGAATTAGATCTAAATGAGGCTTTGGTGGTAGAACCTAGGAATAAGGACGTTTTAAGGGAGTTAGCTGTGGTAAAAGGACATCTTCTCAGGAAAGAAAATGGTGAAAGAGCTTTGGAAGTTGACCATGCGGTCAATGTGGATAGGATTAGTAAGAAGCATGTTCATGTCTCTGAGTCTTTTGAGTATTCTAAGGATTTCGAGGGTGAGAATATGAAGTTGTCAAGTGATCTAAGTAATGGTGGTGTGGAATCGGATTCGGGGAAAACAGATAACGAGAAGGTTATGATGGAGGTGACAGGTGTAACACCCGGAAATGTACCCTATTTTTATAGTGAAAATATTTTACGGATACTTTTCAGCGAAATTAAGTTTTAATCGTAAATTTAATTTTCCGAGTCGAATTTAGAATTTCCGAGTTCGTATTTGGAATTTCCGCGAGATTCCATGTGAATCCCGTCTTAAGGCGACTTTGACTTTTTCTTGACTTTTGAGCCGTCTTTGACTTTTCTTGACTTTTCCACTCATACTCTACATATACTCCCCTCATAACCTAATTCTTTCCCTCACAACGCATTTCATTTCTTCTTCCTTAAGAAAACCAAAACCTTGCCTCCATTTTTGATC
>JAIUZE010022285.1:0-10477 GCA_022085475.1 Heliosperma pusillum | reverse complement strand
AAAATTTCGGTCTTCAAAATTACAAGGCGAGTCGGAAAAGTCAACGAAAGTCAAAGTCGACTTAAAAGTAGAGAAAAGTCAAAGATGACTTAAAAGTCAAGAAAAGTTTATGACGACTTAAAAGTCAAGAAAAGTCAATGACGACTTTAAAAAGTCAAGAAAAGTCAAAGACGACTTAAAAGTCAAGAAAAGTCAAAGATGACTAAAAACGGGATTTTCATGAAATCTCTCAGAAATTCCAAATACGAACTCGGAATTTCAAAATACGACTCGAAACACAAATTCCTATTTTAAAAACTTAAGTCTGCTGAAAAGTGTTAGTAAATATTTTTACTAGAAAAATTGGGTACTTTTCGGGTTGTTACAGTCATGTCAATTTATAATTTATCATGTTAAAGTGAACTAAATCGATGAATTAACGATTATTTTAATTGACACGGCCGAATACTCGATGAATATGCATGTCATGTTATGGCGATTTGGCAATGCATGGAAACATATTAAATAAAAATGCAAGCATAAAAGTAAAACTCCTAGTATGACCTTTCCTAGAATAGAAAATCATATATTCTATTACAAATTCGGAAACCAACTTCTTTGGTCCCTTGAACTTCATAAGCACGCCTCCCAAGGTCACCGTCTCTCTTGGAACTCCTTTCCGAATGGTACCGTCTTTGGGAAACTCCGGTTTTACAATTAGTTACAAAATATATAATAAAATTACAATAATTTCCTATTATACATTTGTAAAATAAAATAATAAAAGTGATTCGAGATCACATTAAATTACAACCGAATCAATATTCCCTTACATTCCGGGTAATATCGATTAAAACTAAGGCCATACAAGGAAAAATTACATAATTCCAAATTACATAAACCAAAATATGACATTCATAAATTGAAAATATGACATTCATAAATAAAATGCAGCACTATAGTATGTATAAAACATGCTCATGTTAAATGCCAAATCGCTCTATTTAACTGTTTATATCGAATATAACCCGGTTTTACGGAAATGCGTGATAATAACACTTTAAAATCAGCAAACAATACTTAAATTATATTTAAGTCCAAGTTAATTATCCCAACTCATTTAGGCCTCAAAAATTAGTCATCACTCAATTTTAACAATAATACAATTTGTTGTTGTATAATTGCTCATAATTAGACTTTAAAATCATATTTTAATCAAATAAATCAAAATTTAATTACAATAATTTAAAAATTTGAATTTTAAATTTTTGTACATTCTGGAACATTTCCATTACACTCATAATGTCAAAAATCATGGTTTAAAATTTCGAATCGGTTTTTGAGAAAAATGGTTGCGCTTTATCGGTTTTATTAAATAAAATACATAAAGCATACAAAAATTAATCATATTAAATTTTCAACTTTATATCTGAAGTATGGGATATTTATTCAACCAGGAACAGTTTTCTCTTGACATGACATTTATTTTAGCTATATTTGCTAAATTTGTCACTATTTATGCCATTTTTACATTAAAAGTTCATAAATCATGCTAGACAAATTACATCAGTCTGAAATTTTCCAGTCTGACAGGAAAACATGAATGTGACAACATACTAAATTTTCATGGTCATATTCAAAGGCTAAGTATTTTTAACCATTTGACCTTTATTTATTTCATTTTATCATATAAAAATCATAAATCACACGAAACAAATCCAATTCACACGAAATTTTACATACAGTAATTAAAATGCATGTGTGATATTGTGTAAACATTTCAAGGTCAGAATATAAATCTAACTATTTTTAGAATTTTAAACATCATTTTACTCATTAAAATGTAATAAAAATACTAAAAATCATATTTGAGCACTATAAATTTCCATAAATCATCAAAATGACCTAAAATCATATTAGGACCAGAATATTTTTACATGCAAATAACTTTGTGATTTTATCTTATAAAACACAAATTACTAGTTTTCTTTAAGTTACCATAACTCGAAAAAACTATAAATCGATTATGCATGCAACAACAAAAGCTCTTGATACCGCTTGTAAGTTTCTTAAACTCGATATTAGATATTTCTTATATCATATAATTAATAGTTTACCCTTAAACTATTAGGACCTTATGCATGCATAACAAAAGAATTAGAAGAAACAATTTCCTTACATTGATTATGAAAATATGGGCACAATATTTGAACTCCTTTCAAATATTGTTCTTGAGCTAGTAATATGAGGATGATCTTCCAAGTTTCAAAGTAGAAACTCTCCAATAAGTAGCACCCAAGACAACTCCTTAATCTCTACTAAAATACTACACTAGTATTATTAGTAATAACCCTTTAAAATAAATCTAATAACTTTATTACTACACCAGTAACTTTATTAGAATATGAACTCTAAATTATGTGAAGACTTCTTGAGTTTTAGAGTGAGAATGAAGAGATTTTGAGAGATGAGGATGCATGCAAAATATGAGATGTTGTAGTATATAATAAGAGGGAAAAACAAGCCCTCTTGTGGCTTGTGAAAACCTGTCACACACACCCCACATGGGTGGGGTGTTGTCATTTCCAATTGTTCTTAACAATGTAAAAGGTTGAGTGTTGGTAATAGTTTTTGTGCATGATTACGTCTAATTCCTAATTAGAATAATACACAAAAATAATCACCCTCTTTGTACACTAGCAAAACCGGTGCACCCTTGTAATATGGGTGTCCATTTTATTTTTGCAATTTGTCATTTGTCACAAGTGTGACATGTGACATGTAACATGTAATTTTGCTTATAAATGTGCATTTAACCAATTTAAATGCAATTTCATAACAAATAAATTAGACTTAACATTTTAAGTCACATTTTATAATTACAAGTAAATAAAATGAGTCCTCTCATATTTGGTTAAAATAATCTACAACAATTTGTAATTATAATTAACCAAATTAACTTATCTCAAATGTTTTATAAACATAATGCATTCTTAGTAATATAACAATTAAATTACCAAAATGAATCTTATTTAATCATATTACAATAAGATATAATTCTCACTTTAAATCTGTTCAAATTAAGTGATTAATTAATCTGTATCGATATACAATTAATTAATGTACATGATTAGGGGATTGTCCTTTAGGTGTGACCTCAAGGGATCAACTGATCACCACCGTCATACGACAGTAACGTCAAACTCAAATGAGCCAATTGTGATCGACTTATGTTGACCAGTTGACTAGAATATTCATCATCCCTTTGTATTCTTATTATTGAGATTTAATTATGTGATCGCACTTATTGTTAAGGACACTTACTCCAACAAAAGTAACGCGCCTCGCGTAGCCCACATGCCGCTCATGCGACACGAAATAAAACTGGCCCCTGGCCAGTTAAAATTAACGTCGCTATGCTCTTGCATTTTGACGTTTGGATAGCCCTTTGTCATCGTCATCAAAATAAAATAAATCTTCGGCTTCTCATCATGGCAAGCATAATTACGTGCCAAGAAAACTTAGAGAATGATATCAACCTGACAGGGTTGTCGCATACCCTAATCAAAGATAAATAACTCAAACTAGGCTAACAACAAATTAGTGTAATTATAGAAGTAAGGGGTCCATCTCGGGGAGACGAGAGATACTTGTGAATAGTTAAGATTAGAACTCTATCTTGTACGATTGGCAAATGTTTGTCACTAATTAATAAATGCTATAATAAAAATGATAACAATACAATAAAGAAAAGGATCTAGGGATCGGGGTTCACATGCTAATCAATTTAAAAGAAAAGTTGATTACGGGTTTAGAAAAATCATAGTTGTCCAAGTCTTTAAATGGTATATTCCTTTCGGATTCATACCGACTTTTTAACGGGTCCTAACGTCTTTTCAGCCTTGCTAGGTCATTAAACTATTCTTGTCAGTCCTTTAATTTTCATCTTGACTCTCGCCCTTGAGACGGAAATTGACAAGTATAAACAATTGATTAAGGCCTTAAATCAAAGTTTATCATGAAAATCAAACAAGAAATAGAGACAACTAAAACAATTCTACCCGGAATCAATTTATACTTATAAATTAATTAGACATGTTAACCCTTCCCCTAAAACAAAGATTACTTATGCATGATTAACAATGAAAGGGAAACTAAGATTATAAAACTAAGAATGGTAAACATGATAAAGGAAATACTAAAAGAAAATGAAACTATAATGTAAGAACAAGAATAAGGATTACCGGAAAGGATGATCAAAGATTGAAATGGAATAGGAACTTGAATAGGAAAATGCAAACCCGGAAACTAGAATTCCAATTACAAGTAGAACAATTACAATTGAAGGAAACTTAGAACTAAACTAGACTAGAGAAAAATAGATCTAAAACTAAAACTACAAAATGGAGAAAGAAAGAAAAAACTAAACTAAAGACGCTAAAAATGTAAAATGGAGGCTAGGGTTTTCTAGTTCTAATCTAGGGTTGTGTGTAGAGTTGTGGCTGGACATCCTTTATATAGGCTTAGGTTTCGTGGGCAAGGGGCTAACATTCAACATATAGGACAAAAATTAGGAAGACGAAGCAACTATGAGTACAACCTAATAAACCCGATCGGGTTTTTGGAACCCCGATCGGGGTTTTGGTCTGTTAAGAACTTTGACTTTCGTTTGATCTTCCCTTGGTATGTGACTTGATCTACCTTGACTCCATTGACTTTAGATTCGAACGGGGACGTAACTAACACCTCTTGGGCCTCATTTCCTCCCCTATTTGAGCTTGATCATGTCCCCAAGGGTTAAGGGTCGGAGCATGAGGTTTGAGACGACTTTCGTCGACGAATAGCAAAACCGTCGCAACTTGTGCATATGAGCTCGGAATGACTTGAAACTTGTTCCCTTTGACTCGGAACCTCTAGATATTTATAGCATGCCATCTTAACCTCACGTAATCGTCCTTCTTAGCTTCTCCTTGCTCATATTTCCTTCAAATGACGGGATTTGAAGTAGAAACGACTCAATTCCTACAAATGACATTAAAGCACGAGAAATACTGCAAAGGAGAGATTAGCTCATAAAACCACTTCTTAAAGTGGATAAACCATATCAAATCGAGCTAAAATGAGGGGATAAAATCATACAAATTAACACTTATCAAATTCCCCCAAGCTAAACCCTTGCTTGTCCTCAAGCAAGCATACAATAACAAACATGACAAGGACAAGGGCGACGAGCAACAATCAATCCAACCAAATGCAAATCCCATCAAGTAGCTTATACAACACAATGAAACACATCCCGAAACAACGTGGGCATAGGGAAAATGCAAAACATGGTTGAGATTTAAAAAACGGCGCAGCATAAGGAACATCAAATAGACTTTTCGGCTCTTGCATGATCTTTTGACAATGGACTCTCACGGTGCACTCAACACTCAAATTTGTATATAAATCAAGGAAATATTATTTTATATTTGAGTGGCTCTCTCCTATCTACGACTCATGAGAATGCGCCCGCAATCTAATATGGTAAACATTCCAAAACTACAACTCAAAACAATCATGAAAAGCATAGAAAGAAGCCAAAAGGAAGAAGAAGGCTATGGGAGATGGGTAACAAAGTGGACAAATGAATTATGGTAATGTGGAGCTAAGGTCAAGCTAGCAACATACCAATTATGCAAGGATGCTCAATCAAAACTCGGAACCATTCCCAAGAAAATAAAACTAAGCCAAAAATAGCAAATTGGCTTATACTCATGGCAACACAAGAGTGAATTTCCCAACTTTTTGAATTTCGGATCATGGAAATAACACTCACAACTTCTTCTTCTTTTCATAAACCATTTTTTTTCTTTTCAATACATGCTTCTTTCTTTCTTTTCATTCTTTCATATTCAACATCATTTTTTTTCATTTCTTTTTCTTTTCATTTTTTTTTTCTCATTCTTTGTTTTTTCTTTTTCTTCGGCACGGCAATCAGTAATTCCGTCCAATCAAGATCACTTTGACATAACTTGAACAATATCCCAAATGAGCACCCAAACACAAACGGTATAGCTACTAACTTAACAAGGTAGGCAATATTTTTACATGTAGCTAATGAAATGTGAAACAATGTGAAAAGGGGCTAAATTTAGGCAATGGATTCAAAGTGAATGGCTTCAAATGCTTTTTAAATCATGAATGTAATGCTCACTAGAAATGGAATGAAAACTGATCGGTCCTGTCGCAAGCCCGATACAAAGATAAATTACCCAGACTAGGCTAATAACAAATTAATGTAATTAGGGAAGTAGGGGTCGATCCTCAGGGAGATGGTATTTCCTATGGATTGTGAATGGTCTCACGATTAAGCTTTATCTAACAATTTTCTGGGTTTTAGAATTGTGATGTCCAAACTAGCAAAAGGCATAAATGAAAATAAAATAAAAGCAATTAAAGATGAAAACAATAAAGCAAATGATGACTTAACAATAATGAGAAGCATCTAGAGAAATAGGTTCACACATGTAGATTGACATATTGATGAAATTTGTGACAACCCTCGCGAATGCGGAAAGATAAAACATACAAGCATGTGAAATGATATGCTGAAATACGGTATTTTTAAAAACTTTTATACATGCATTGTAAATAAAACGAGAGGTGTCAAAAAGTTACAACCTAAATACGGAATATACAATAAAGAGACGTGGTCTCTTCAAATGTTAGCAAAGAACAAGTGTTTAACAAAAACTAGCTACTATCGTCTAGAGGTGAACTTCCAGGGACAACGCCCGCTAGCTCACACCCGAACCCCAAAATGTCACATCCAAAAATCATCCAAGCAGGAAACCTGTTCATCCATGAAAAACATGAATGCCACAGTCAGTGGGGAGTAACTCCGGGTTCTCCCAGCCATATTACATCAAACGTACACATAAGGTAATACGAAAGTAAAGCATGCATATATATATGTATACATGTGAGTTGCGATAAGAATAAATAGGCAATACGAGATATAAAGATAAGATCATATAGAAATCAAATCCGTAACCATCATGTTATTCCAAGACTCGGGAAAGACACTCTTAGGCAATCGAATACGCTCACTAGGGCTTGCATCTCACCGTTAGCGGTATAAGATTGATAAGATTGAGACTCGACAGACAAACCAGTCAAGTCATGCGATGATCACAATAAATCCAACACATTATCATCCATTCACGAACCAAGACAATGACGGTGCCCAATCATGCAATGACCATGAACAATATCATGAAATCACGCATTCAAGAACGACACAAGACGACAACTCTCACGGTAAATGAAACGCACTAGCATCGTGTACATGGCAAGTATGATTAACAGGCATCCACGGGATCACATTTCCCTGAACTCATACGCGATGCTTACATTTCGCCTATGTAGACTATTTTCCTCCTGGTAGCACGACGATAATAATACGGTCCTAGTCTAAACCTGGCCAGGATCTCGGAATAAACGTGTTCCGATTAGACATGCGATAAACGTTTCGCATCCAAGACTCGGTCAATCATAGACGCCGAGTACCCCAAATTCGGTCGATAATTCACGAAAGAGGCGGAAAAGAGCACAAGCCTCATAACAAGCGGTACGCTACATGCAAATAACACCACCTCGCAAGTACACAACATTTGACGGCCGGGTCGATCAACGCATAGCGTTCAACTCCCAACAACGTCGTCGTATGCCCACTAACAAATGCATTTAAGCAGTAGGATACCTCTCCGTTCCGACATTCCAGCCTTACGAACGGAAAGGTAGCCAAGGGAATGAGAATACAAAGCACAAGACAAAATCGTGCTCAAACCGTAACATATATGAAAAACCGACTCAAAGTAGGACATAGCAAAAACCGTCACGAAACATGTGATACATGCGAAAAAGATATCATATATCCAAAATATGAATATTATAAGACCTTACGTAAAATTATACGATAAACCGATCATGCGAACTATTATAAATTACGAGTTTTAGAAAATAAAGGAAATGCATACAGCCGTGTTCCAGGCCGGGCAGAAGACCGGCGGCCGGTGGGCCGGCTCAGAACACAGGGTAAAAACCAAAAACAGAGGAAAAAGGGTCTGGGCCGGTCAGTCGACCGGCGGCCGGTCGACCGGCACAGCCAATCATACCCAATTCCAAACTTCAACACTGATGTGTTCCAGGCCGGTGGGGTGACCGGTGGCCGGTTGGCCGGCCTGGAGCACTTCTTATACAAAAATCCCATTTTTCAAAAGAGTTTCTGATGTGTTCCCAGCCGGTGGTCAGACCGGCGGCCGGTCGACCGGCTGGGAGCACTTCTTCACCCGAGAGCTTCCAAAGCTCAACCAAATCATTTCCATTCTCATATATACTTCAAATAATCATCAACACTCAATATAATTCATCAACATTCATCATATAACATCATTTACTAATCATAGCATGGTTTCTAAACTTCCTAATCGTAATCTAATACGATTTTCTAGCATATAAACATGTAAAACACGTAAGTAATACCGAGTAACCCTTCACCGTTACCTTTGAGCGTCTCTAATGATCGTCAAGCTCCTCTTCTATAAGAAAATAGTCTTTATCGGGATCTTGGAGGTCGCCACCTCCAATTAGATCGTAAAAAGATGAATAAAGTTCATCTTGAGAAAGACGGAATGCTTAAAAAGCGAGAAAGACGATAATTTTATTATCAATACGGATAGAGGAAGATTAGGGAAGAATAATAAGACGAACTTACGCGAATTCTATCGAGTAATGAAGAAGTTACGATCAATCAAAGATCGATATTCAAAGAAGGAAAAGTTGCTTAAGGAAGAAGAAAGAAAATGTGTTTGATTTTTGTGTGGAAATGAAATATTAGGTTAAGGAGGGAGTTGAGTGAGTTGTGTAGGAAAAGTCAAAGACGATTTCCAAAGTCCAGAAAAGTCAAACTAGGCTGAAGACGGCTTTTTCATGGAATCTCGCAGAAATTCCAAATACGAACTCGGAAATTCTAAATTCGACTCGGAATTTAAAAATTATAAATTATAACTTAAAATTGCTGAAAAGGTTTCGTAAAATATTTCTACTAGAAAAATAGGGTACATTTCCGGGTGTTACAATCACCCCACCTTTTAAAAAGTTTCGCCCTCGAAACTTGAGGAAAATAAAAATTTACCTTACTCGAAAAGACTCGGATATTTACTACGCATAGAAGCTTCGGTTTCCCAAGTCTCTTCTTCGACATTAGCACTTCTCCACAAGATTTTCACCAACGGAACTACTTTACTTCTCAACTTCCTATCCTTACGATCTAGGATACGAATCGGCTTCTCTTCAAAGGATAAATTCGGTTCCAGCTCGGGCAATTCCTTTTGAAAGACATGGCTTGGATCACTTACATACTTCCTCAATTGAGAAACATGAAAAACATTATGAACCTTAGCCAAATTCGGCGGCAAATCCAACTTATAAGCAACAGCACCAATCCTTTCTACAATATCAAAGGGTCCAATGTATTTCGGGCTCAATTTACCCTTAACACCAAACCTTTTAACACCCTTCATAGGAGACACCTTCAAGAACACTTTATCACCCACTTCAAATTCTAAAGGCCTTCTTCGCATATCGGCATAAGACTTTTGACGGTCTTGAGCGGCTTTCATTCTATCACGAATGACCTTCACCTTATCAATGGTTTCAACAAGAACATCGGGACCTAAATCACGATTGTCACTCAATTGATTCCAACATATAGGACTCCGACATTTCCTTCCATAAAGAGCTTCATATGGAGCCATCTTGATAGATGCATGATAACTGTTGTTGTAAGAAAACTCCACCAACGGTAGACTCTTTTCCCAACTAGACTGGAAGTCAAGAGCACAAGCCCTAAGCAAATCTTCTAAAGTCTGAATAGTCCTCTCAGTTTGACCATCCGTAGCGGCATGAAAAGCAGTACTCATCAACAACTTACTACCCATGGCTTCTTGTAAAGCTTTCCAAAATCTCGAACAGAATCTCGGATCTCGGTCGGATATAATCTCCAAAGGAACGCCATGATATCTAACAATTTCATCCACATATGCTTTTGCTAAACGATCCAAATTCCAAGTTTCTTTGATCGGAATAAATCTAGCACACTTGGTCAATCGATCAACAACCACCCAAACAGCATCTTTACCACCAACGGTCTTCGGCAACGCCATAACAAAGTCCATCGAAATGGATTCCCACTTCCATAGCGGAATATCCAACGGTTGTAGCAATCCACCGGGTCTCTTGTGTTCAATCTTCACTTGTTGGCAAGTCAAACATCTTCCAACATATGACACAACATCACCCTTCAAGTTCGGCCACCAAAACTGCAGCTTCAAATCTTTGTCCATCTTATCACCACCGGGGGGGGGGCATAGAATCCGGGAAAAGAGAAGCTTCATCAGAACTCGATGCCTCAAAATTAGAGCATTAGTAACAAAATAAACGACCATGGAAAGAA
>JAIUZE010022284.1:0-15180 GCA_022085475.1 Heliosperma pusillum | reverse complement strand
CAAAACACGTAATACCGACCACAAACCCAATGCGTGCAGGCAATAAGAAATCAAAGTTCATATACAAGCAAATGACACGAGATGTGGGGAGTAACTACTCTCATTCCTAGATGAACTGGTCATAAATGTCACCAGTTATAGGCTCTAAACTCAGAATATATAAGTAGTTTGCCAAAATGTGGAGTCAAGTCTAATAGTCAAATTTAAATTCCAAGACAAAATTCAATAGTTCACCACTTCGATTTTACTAAGTAAGTCAAGAATGGTGCAAGGAATAGCATAAAATAGACTTGTAGTGCAATTTCATCACGAACAAGACTCCAATCTGACTCGCCTATATGCAAAAATAAACGTGATATTTTTGATTTTTTTCAATTTTTTCTAATTAACATGAATTGTAAACGTGAATGCAATACAAATGCAAATGCAGACGCAAAAGGATGCAAAACACCTCCCCAAACCAAAACAGACAATGTCCTCGTTGGCTATAGCACAACAGCATATAAGGGAAAGGGAAACACAACCTAATTCATGTTCCTAAGGGATGAAAGGTATACAAAGAATGGAAAAAAACAAAAGAAACAGAAAAAATCACAAAGCAACAGCCTCCCCAAACCAGCAACAAACTGGGGGGCTAACATCACCTCCTCCTAGCAGTCTCCTCCGTCTCCACCATATACGTCGGATCCCTCTCCTCCTCCTGAGTTACCCTCCTAGCTGCCAACTCCGCGCGCTCCCGCATGGCCCTCTGTGCCGGCGTGTCGTCCTCTTCCTCTCCAGAAGAAGAGGAAGAAGAAGATGTGAAGGATACCCACCCTCCGGGTATCTGTAGAACGAGGAGTGAGGCCATCCATCCGGAATAGGACGTCCTCTGCGGATATGGTCCTCATAGATAGGGAACAAGGCCAAGGCCTGATCCCGTCGCATCTGTGCTATATCCCTGCGCATATCAAGTAGCAAAGCATCACGACGCCCTTGGTCCATGACCTCAGACGCCTCAAACAGGGGAGGACAAACAAAATTAGCTGGAAAAACCGACTCAGGAGGGGGAGTGGTAGTGGTGACAGGTGGGGGTGTGACAGTGGTCGTCCCAGCCACTTGAGAACCCGACGGCTCTCCAACATTCCTCTGCGGGGAAGCTCTCTTCCTCTTCTTAATGGAAGAGGAAGGTGTAGTAGTCAAAGGTAGATGGTAAACAGGGGGAGGGGGTTTCACCCCTCTTGCAGTAGTGAGAGGTGAAAGAGAAGGTAATGTAGGGAAAGACAAGACAACGGATGTGGAACCACATATCTTCCACATCCGACGCCCAGAGCCCGTGATCCAAGCAAACCCGACCATGACAGGTATATCTATGTCGACACCAGGTCCTAAGCGCAAATGAGTCCTAGGGAAGTCTGAATAAAGGTGGCGGCCAATCCTACGGACCAGACCGCCACAGACGACGGCGCTAGACAACCTAGACTCTAGGTTCTTCCAGTGAAGAGCCACTTAGTAAGCTATGTTCAGGACAAATGGGGTACCGCTATCAACGTTCAGGTACCCCGCCAAAATGGCTAACTCAGTGTTGTTGATGTTGTTGGGTTCTGGTCTAGCAAAAATCGACTCGCCTAAGAGTCGCAGAAAATAGCGCAGCGAGGGGTGGTGAACGTGGGCTACCCTACTAGTGCCGTAAGGTGTGTGAGAAAGGGCGGTCCAGACCTGGGTCAACAGCTTCCTAGGAGCTGCCAAAAGACCGTCACTCGATAGACCCAAAACCTCCCCAAACCTAGCTAAAGTCCAGGAATGCGACTCATTAAAGAGTCGGAAATGAATGCAAGCACTAGACGGTGAGGTAGCATACATATCGGCCTGAAAAGTATAAGAACTGAAAAACTCAAGCGTAGGTACTCGATATGTATACTCCCTCATCGAGGCCAAACCCGACATCCCCGTCCCGTTAAGTAAGAGGCAAACATCCGTAAATAAACCTAGCTCCTCTAGGTCGGGACGGTGCAGAAAACGGCTCAAATGGATAGGGGAGTCAAGTAAATAAGATAACCGTTTTCAGTGAATGCTAGAAATGAATTGTACCTCCCTAATTCGTGGTAGTGGCCCAAGAGACTCCACGCTAGATGGCTGACTAGCAGCCTTGAGCGCCTTTTGTGGTGCCAATCCTCGAGCAGTAGCTAGCTTATGCCCGGCTAGCTGGCTGGATGTCAATGCCTTCTTGCTAGGAATGAGTGATGAGCTAAAAGGCGGAGCGACCTCAGTAGTGGTCGCTGAAACAACGGCCGCAGAAGTGACCGTGATAGCAGGCGGAGTCTCAGTATGCTCTGTGGAGACCGTCGCAGCAACAGTCTCGGTAGTGGTGACAGCAGTATCGGTCACAACAGTAGCGGAAATCGCTTCAGTCGTCGTCTTAGTGACAACCTCGGGAACCACGGACTGACTAGGGACTGAACTCGACTCCATAATTGTTGATGATTACCCAAAAAATAACAGTTAATCAGTCAAATTCGAATAAATCGAATTAGCAAACCCTAAATTCACGAAATCTTCAAATAGATCGAAATTAAAGGTGAAAAAGAAAGGGATTTTTGATCAATTGCAATAGTAAAGTACTAGGGTATATGTAAATGGTAATTAATTTGGGTATTAACACGAATTGCAGGTAAGAAAGTGCAGAAAAATCGAAAGATGAAGAACAGAGGGGAATTGGGATCGAGTAAATTGAAAGGGGATCGAAGACTTATCTTATAAAGGTAGGTTAGTTCGGTCGATCAAGTAGAAATTCTACTCGATCGAGAACTTTTTTTAGGCAGAACCGCTCGATCGAGTAGTTCTGCTTTACTCGATCGAGGACTTTCTTTTGGTGATCCTCAGTTTACTCGATCGTTTTGAAATCCCCTTGATCGATTTGAATTCTACTCGATCGAGGTCTTTTTCTTCCCCAAGTCACTCGATCGAGTAACAATTTACTCGATCGAATGGTTTTCCTAATTGCACAGCCTTCGACTTGTGGCAATTGATTTCCGCTTCCTTTTCCTGCAAAAACGATACAAAACGATACCCAAAAAAAAAATACCAAAAAATGTCTAACAGGAAAAGTAAATTGTTTATCTAAACTACGGATTATGACGTAACGTCTAATCTAAGTAAATAGTCTAATTGTCTAACGAAAACGCAATAAATTATTATTTACAAATTGCATGGGGTTGCAAACCCGGCGAATAGCCAAATAGTTTTGTGACAAGGCCACCGTCAGGCCTTTGACTTGCGGAATTACCCTCAGCTGCGGTAATTTCCGACTTCTTTTCCACACATACGATCGTTTCTTGAAGTCTACCTCCACTTCCGAATCACTCAAATATGTGCGAACTCCTTTGTCTTTCTTGGACTTCTTCTTGATACCATCACGCGAACATGGCTCTCCCTTCTTTAGCTCTAATGCTGCCGATGTATTATCTGTAAGACAACACAGAACATCGCGTTCCTCCAATTTGCTCCCAAGCTGGGGCGGAGGTGTTACGGTAGCAATAGGAATATCACAAACAGGAGCTATAGGCTCGATAAGAACCGAAGCTTTGTCATGTGTAAACAAATCAGGTGTGATGTCAGCTAAGGGAAGCGCGTGACATGGTGAAACAAGCATGGGACCTTTACTAGCACGAGACTGAGTGAAAACTAGGTTCTCCCCACCTATCTGAAAAGTTAATGTCCGTAACCCGACATCAATAACCGCTTGTGCAGTATGCAAGAACGGTCTTCCCAAAATGATGGGAGTGCGAGAATCCTCAGGTATGTCCAATACTATGAAGTCGACCGGGATAAAAAATCTCTCTATTTGCATAGGTACATCCTCTATGACTCCTAAAGGTCGGGACAAGGTCCTATCTGCCATTTGCACCGTCATGTTGGTACACTGAAGCTTGGTGAAGCCTAACCGTTTGGCTAAAGACAAAGGTAAGACGCTAACACTAGCTCCTAGGTCACATAACGCATTATCTATAAGATAGGTACCTATATGACACGGTATGGAAAAGCTACCTGGGTCGGACAGTTTAGGTGGGCATTTGTTCTGGAGGAACGCGGAGCATTCCTCAGTCAAAGCCACAGTCTCTACAGTCTCGACTGACCTCTTACGTAAGAGAATTTCACGCATAAATTTCAAGTAAGAGGGTACCTTTAATAAGAGGTCTGCAAATGGAACATTCACCTTACGATCGCGTACAATGTCAGCGAACCGAGCAAATTCCTTCTCGACCTTAGCCTTCTTCAACCGACCGGGAAACGGAACTGGAACGCCAGGTGATCCACGTTGCATATCCTTGACAATCGCGTTGTTAATCATCCGCTTGCTTAACCCCTTCGATCGAGCTTCTCGCTCATTGGCACCCATCGATCGAGTATCGATGTCACTCGATCGATCACTCTTGGAACGCGAACTGCTCGATCGAGCAGCATCATCAATCAAAGTACTCGATCGATCAACTGAACCTTCTCGATCGAGCTTCTGTCTTTTTTATTCACTCGATCGAGGAACATCAACCTCTAGATTGAATGAATTCCCCTTCAAATCATTCGATCGAGTAGAATAAACTCCTCGATCGATTACAATATCACCATCAGCCTTCGAAACATTGGGATGCGCACCAGAGATATTAGAAACGGTACCAGCAGGACTGTCATAAACGAGACCGCTTCGCAGAGTGATCATGTTCAGTGTCTCCTTGTTCTTATCGGTCTGAGACGGTAACTGGCCAGGTTGCCTAATCGATCTAGCTCCTGCCAATTGAGCAATCTGCGACTCCTAGAGTTTAATGGTAGCATTCGTTGCTTGATCAGATTTGCTCAATTGGGTATCTAAAGCTTGTATCATCTACTTTAGCTCTCCAACTTCTGAAATTCCTCCAGATGAAGAACTAGCTTGTTGTGAAGACTGGATTTTTTGGAATCCTTGCTTGTGCGGCAGTTGATAAGTCGGCTGCTGTGGTGGAGGAGTAGGATTTAGGACATTCTGGCTCGTCCATCGCAAGTTGAGATGGATATTCCCTTGATTGTAGTAACCACCCCCTTGACGATATTGTTGAAAGGAACAAATTTGCTCCTTTTCTGCAAAACAATCTACAGCCGTGTGACCAGTTTCGCCACACCTTTCACAAGTAACCACTCCATCTCGCTGCAGCAAATGAACCGTCTGCTGGTTATCTGCATCCTGTTTCTCCCATTTGTCAAGTCTGGCATTCAGTTTATCCAATTTAGCATCCAGACCGTCAGAATCAACACTAGCTACTGTCCGTGTACCACTTCACGGATTACCATATTCAGCACAGTGGGTTGCCATCTCCTCGATCAATTTCCAACCTTTATCATCATCTATCTCCTTCTGGAATCTCCCGTTCGATGTGGCATCTAAGATAGCTCGATGATCATCATACAACCTGTTGTAAAACTGGTTACATAGAAACCACTGTTCGAACCCATGGTGAGGAACATACCTCACTAGCGTCTTAAATCGATCCCAGGACTCAGAGAGATTTTCATGAACTGTCTGCTTGAAATTTGTAATCTGACCCCTCAAAGCATTCGTCCTCTGTGGTGGAAACTACTTCTTGTAGAAGGCCAGTGCAAGTGTAGTCCAGTCAGTAATGCCAAGTTCTTCTCTATTCAGATTCTTCAACCAATCTTTGGCATTGTCGGTAAGAGAAAAAGGGAACAAGACCTCCTTGATCTTGTCTTGTGTCACCCCTTTAGAAACTGGAATAGAATAGCAGTAATCAGCGAAAGTCTCCATATGCTTTCTCGGATCTTCCCCACCCACACCCCTATACTTGTCCTGCTGAACAAGCTTGATATAAGACGGACGAAGATCAAAAGAAGTTCCATCTTCGTCCGTTGTAAGTTTGAATCCATGCGGTATACATGCAGCGGTGGGCTCAGAGTGACTAGCAATGTTAGGCATCTTCGCTGATACGGTAGTCTCAAAATTTGAATCTTCCTCGATAATAAAACTGTCAAAGACGGAGTCAGAAGTACTCAAGTCTTCCTCCTAAACAGTCTTATCTAACCCTCTCTTTCTGCGTAAGAAGGTTCTTTTGGGCTCTGGATCAGCTTCCACTAACTCGAGCCTTTGGGACCTGCGCATACACAACTATAGAGAGAAAAATAAGAACAGTCTTAAGGAATTAGAAATTCCTTAAGACGAGACAGAAATAAATAAACAGAAAATTAAATTGCCTCCCCGGCAACGGCGCCAAAATTTGATGCGAGTCGTTATACACCAAAAATAAAAGCCTAAGTCTACTAACTAAAGAAGATAGCGGAAGTAGGGTCGATCTCCACAGGGAGGAAATTAACTAACTGTAATCTATGTCTGTCAGTCACAATCTAGGGGTTTTGAATTGGTTTTAAACTAAACTAAATAAGATTTAAGGAAAGAGAAATAAAGGTAGAGATTAACACGAAATAAATCAGAAAAAGGAAGAATATGCTAGGATTCGGTCTAATACAATATCGGCATCTACGGGTCAACTAAGTCAGTCAATCTATCAATCAGAAGGTCAATGGTTTTCTCCTCTCGGTCTCAAACCACCCTAGGGATTTTCCTAATTAACTTTCGCCCTCTTAGGAGTCACCTATCAATTCTAAGCAAGCCTTTCCCTTCCAATCTCTCGATCCAGGTCGGGGTTAACTACCTAGCTAGTCTCCTGCGTGCACTCATTCGACTAACCTCAATTATATTGCTTAGATCGATTCTCATACTCAAGATTAACTAATATACTCTATCCTATCATGCCTTTATTACAGGTTTCCTCATCCTAACACATAAGGGAATTAGCTACTCATACTATTAATGATGCTAACAATAAAAACGATTGAATATATGACATTAGACATGATATAATCGTAATTAACAAGCATAAAGAATAATGACGCAGCAATTAAGAAAGGTAAAGTAGTAATTAAGACTAGAACAAAGATTAAGAATAAAGGAGAGAAAAGAGTTTACAATCTTAGCAATTCCGGCGTAAAGAACAAATCCGCGTCGATAGTAAACCGAATGTAAACTTAAAGATTAAGAAAGTTTTGAAACTAATGGTGAATGATTAGTGTCTGCTAAGTAGTTGATAATTCTAATTAATGACGACTAAAAGTCTTATATAATGCCTTACACGACTTTTAACCTAATTAGTCTATGGACTTAAAGCCCGTGACAGATCTCACTCGATCGAGGGAAAATTCCCTTCGATCGAGGCCTTTATTTGAGAATATCAGTCGATCGAGGACTTCATCCTCTCGATCGACCAATTCTTCAACAGCTTCCCCTCGATCGAGCAGATGACAGCTCGATCGAGGTCTTCTTCATCAATACTCCCCTCGATCAACCAAAGATAAGGTCGATCGAGGTCCTCTGGTCTAGCATATAGTGTTGGACATGGCTTTGGACTTGATTGTGAGCGGGTTCACGCTTTCCCATGCAAGAGCTTATGTTCCGTTCCTTACATTCTCCTAAATGCATGCAAAGTGGACTGTTTTGGCTCGGTTTCCGCTACTACGCAGCTTGTACCAACAAAATGGTAATGAAAGTACAAAGTAGCCAAATAGGGGCATATAGTGACATAATTTCACCTAAATGACATAGAAATGCGTGCATAAATGGACTAAAAAGTCTATATAAAATACACGCATCACTATCGTCATTAAAAAATTGCAATTAAAAATTTTAAAACGTAGATATGATTAAAAAAAATTAAAAAGTAATTTAAACAAAAATCAACCGAGTTTTCGAGCACAAATGAGCAGTACTGTATAATTTGAAAAATCAATGGTATACAAAAATATCACCATTGCAACGGGCTCAAAAACATAATAAAGTTAGGCTTTTGTTTCGCCTTAATCGGAGTCCGGATGAAGAGTTTATAAGCTTTTTATAAAACCGCTTATATTTTACGCGGGAATTTTAAAACATACGAAAAAACCCAGAAATTAGACATATGAAATAACAAGTAAGAAAGTTTACAGTAATAAAAAAATTACTTAAAAAATTTATATTCAAAACTTGTAAAACTTCAAGTGAATGCACATAATGTAATGAAATTAATGAAGAAGATGGTGAAATGAGTGAGTAAAAAATGACGGAGAATGGGTTGGGGAGACAAATCAGATTTTTTGGTTTTAAAATCTGATTTGAGGAGAGAGGGAGGGAATAATTATAGGTGACATAGTGTATAGGGAAGTGGGGCTATGAGTGGCTAAGAAGAGAGGTAAGAGAGAGGTAAATTGTAACAACAAATTGGCACATGTTGGATATCTTTTTTACAACACATCTCAACACTTAATCTCACAAATCTAATGGATAGGATGAAGACTCAAGGACTTCACACATATAGGAGGACTCAATTGATCCTTACTCTATATATATAATATATATATATATATATATATATATATATATATATATATATATATAGGGTTAGGATCCGGTGAGAACCACTAGTATAATGAGAACTGTGAGAACCATTTACAGCCCTTAGATCTTATAATATAAACAGCTCAGATTAAGTAACCAAACACTTCACCTAACGTCCAATTTTCTCGCTCCCGCGGGTCCTGCCCCCAAACCTTTCAATCTCATTCATTTTCCAAAATTTCTTTCTCACTCATAATTTTTTCTCCCTCTTCGACATCAGTTCATCACGCCCATTCTACCCCCAAACCTTTCTCTCTCCCGTTCGATCGTCACATAAAGGACGATCTAACACTTCGACGATCAAGCACTTCGACGATTAAACCGTTAAAAGCTTCTCCATCCATGGATACTGTTAATTCGAGGTAAACATTCGAAATTGATGATTAAATTTTGTGAATTTAGGGTTTATATTGTTATCTAATTGTATTTTTTTTATTTTTTTTATTAAATTAGTTGAATTAATGGTTTTATTATTGCGCTAAACTGGTAATTATTATTATGTTTGTGAAATTAGGGTTTGGTGAATTATATTGGGTCAATTGAGAAATTATGGTTGTTGATTTTGATAAATTACCTAAATTTGTTGAAATCATGAATTTGGGGAGTCAATTAGATAATTATGTGCATCTAATTTGTATTAGGTGCATCAAAATCTGGGTTTTATCAATGTAGTAATTTTCTGATATGCATCAAAATCGTTCATTATTTAATTTTTGATGTTTCTTGTTGTAGGAATGTGAGTGACATTGTATCATATACTTCTTCAAATGTAATTACAAGTCAAGTAGTGATTGTAGAAGCTAATGCATCTCAATCCATATCTGAAATATCTGCAATTGCAGTTGAGGTTCCTGTACCTGTGACTTCTGATGTTATTCAAGGTACAATTTTGTTCTACCTCATTAGTTTTTTTCATATTTCATGCATGTACTGGGTTTTTTCATGCACATGTGTCGTTTTTCCATGCACCTATAAGTCAAGTGTTAAGAAAACTGAGCTATACATGTGTTGTATATCTGTAATTCATCTTCTTATGTATCCCTCATCTTTTTAATTCTACTTTATTTCATCACATATGCAGACAACGTAGTAGAGGAAGTAGTAGATGAAGAGGAGGCAGAAGGTTCTTCAAGCAACAGGAATCGTACTTTTGATTGTCCTATCCATCTTAAGCCTAGTATTGGTATGGTATTTGATAAGCTTGAACTTGGTATTGGGTTTTATGAAGCATATGCAAAAGAATGTGGATTTGTGTCTAGATTAGGATCACAAAAGGTTTCTAAGGATGTTGTCACGCATAAAGCATGTTTGTGTAATAAGGCTGGAGAATGTGAAGCAAAAGGAACAAAACAACGGAGGCAAAGAACTAGGATTTCGTGTCCTGCTAGGGTTAACTTTAAGCGAATTCCTAGTGGTCAATACCAAATATATGCTTTTGTTGAAGGTCATAATCATATGCCACAAACACCATTAACAATGGTACATTTGACGCAAACGAGAGAATTGAATATAGTTCATAAAAAATTCATAGTTGACAACGCAAAAGTCAACCAAGGACCAGTTAGGACCTTTAGGATGTTTAAGGAGTACGTTAGAGGTTATAAGAATGTGGGTGCGTCATTGGAAGACTTTAAAAATTATTTCAGAGATATAAAGAAGTATTTAGCAGAAGGTGATGCTCAAATGCTCATTGAGCATTTTATGAAAATAAAACACATGTGTCCGTCGTTTTACTTCGAATTTGAGGTAGACTCTAAAGGTATATTGTCACATATTTTTTGGGCTGACCCTATTAGTATAAAAAATTATTTGTTATTTGGGGACATGACATCCTTTGACACTACCTTTAGGAAAAATACTTATAGAATGATCTTTGCCCCTTTCAATGGGGTGGATCATCATAAGAGGTGCGTTACCTTTGGGGCAGGACTTCTTATTAATGAGGGGAAGAAGTCATTTCGTTGGTTATTTACGAAATTTGTAGAAGCTATGGGAGGTCGTCATCCAGTTTGTAGGATAACTAATGAAGACGGGGGGATAGAAGAAGGAATGAAACTAGTCTTTAAAGATAAGGTGCAACATAGATATTGCATGTGGCACATATTGAAGAAGTTGCCTGAGAAGGTAGGGCATACAATATGTAAAGAAACTAGCTTTCTGAAAGAGATAAATTCATGTGTTTGGGGTGAAGATGTGGAGTCGAATGAATTTGAGGAAAGGTGGAATACAATTGTGGAATCTCATGGGTTGTCAGATAATGGGTGGCTTAAGGAGAAGTATGGTATGAGAAAGTTGTGGGTTCCAGCTTACTTTCGTGACTTGTTTTTAGGAGGTCTGATGAGAACAACCTCTAGGTCGGAGTCATAAAATAATTTCTTTAGCAACTTCACTAATCCAAATTTGACCCTTGTTGAGTTTTGGATGAGATTTGAGAGTGCAATGGATTCACAAAGATGGACTCAATCGAAATTGATTGCACAATCAAAGAACTCGTCCCCTTCGTTGTGTACTCCACTAGCCATAGAAAAGCATGCAGCAGAATTCTACACTCCAAAAATTTTCTTTGAGTTTCAGGAGGAATTAAAAGCAGCATGCTTTTCATGTGGTGTAGAGGATATACAAAAAGATCCGGAACATGCAATTCAATACATCTCTATCATAGATCGAGAAAGGGATAAAGTGTATGTGGTTGGGTTAAAGACGGATGAATCAAAAATTGTGTGCACTTGCAAGAAGTTTGAAAGGCATGGAATACTCTGTAGACATGCTCTGTGTGTCCTTAGAGAACGAGGGTTTAAGAAAGTTCCAAGTGAATATTTAATTAATAGGTGGAGCAAACTAGCAACCTGCAAGCCCATATTCAGTTCTGATGGGCAGTTGCTCATTGATTGTAGATCAGTTGAGGTACAGGAAAACAAAGTCAGTGAATTGTGATCAGAACTGTTCACTTGCGTGTAAGTAGTTGAACAAAGTCCTGTTTATTGTGACGAGTTGTTGGGCATGCTACGTGGGTTCAAAGAAAGGGTACTTGCGGTAACAAGTGTCATTGATGATAGTGGTAATAGTGGTATTGGAAAGAAAATGGACAAGAATGCTGAAATTGGAATGCTTTTGGGAACAAGTCTTCCTAGGGAAATTAAAGTTTTGCCACCAAGACAATGCAAAAACAAAGGATCCGGGAAACGATTGATCTCGCAAAGAGAAAAGGTTGGGGAAGTTAGCAAGAGACCGCTAAGAAGATGCAAGGCTTGTGGGGAGATGGCGAACCATGACAGTAGGAATTGTGACAAAAAGACCACCGACGATGACGATGAGTAGAGTAAGTTTTCTCTTATATTAATTAACGTAAGTTTTCTATTATTAGCACATGTTTTCCCTCCAGTTTTTTTTTATCTCTCCTGAAACTATACTTGTGTCGCTTGGCAGTTTGCAAATTTGATTAATGAAACAATGTTTGGACTTGTGCAGTTAAGCAGGGGACTTGCACTGTTGGACCATACTTGAAGAATATCATTTGAGAAGCATACTTGAAGAACTTGAAGAATATCATTTGAGAAGCATACTTGAAGATTTTTTTTATTTGACAGTAGCATGTATAACCATTTTAGGACTTTTTTATTTGAAATTTTGTATTTGGACTTTTTATTTGACCTTTTATTGTTGAACTTTTTTATTTTATAGAATTTCGACTTGTGAACTTGTTTTAATTTTGGCACATCCTATGACCATGTTTGGACTCGAATATTACGTATTTCATGCACGTAGGCGGTTTTTTCATGCACATAGACTAATTTTTAATGCATGTAAAAGGCAATTATTTGAGGAACTTGAGAAATAGGATTAATTTATGTAGGGAACAATTAACTAAAAGTGATTAATTGATGAAGCTTGGGCTATATTAATACACAAACTGTTTGACTATTTGATTTGTGCCACGAAGATGTTTGGATTGATGGCATGAATAGATAAGGGGGTGGGGCGGCAGGGATTATGAAGTGATGGGGCGGAGATTGTTGACTTCGCAGCAATGCACGCGCTTGACGATGAGAGTATTAGTATTGGGCCAGTGATAATTTAGGGTCAGTTTTGAGTCCTGGTTTCCGCTTGTCGAGACATGATGGTCATATTTAGAATGAAAATTCATAATTGTTTTGACACAGGCCAGGTCCCAAAGATAACATATTTCATGCATGTACAAGGTTGTTTCATGCACATAAACTATTTTTTAATGCACTCATACGACAATTATTAAAGAACTTAAAAAATTTGATGAAATGATGTAGGGAAAACTTAAAGTACTTAATTTGTGCTTATTTCAATTTGGGCTTTGTCCCATATTAATATTAGTCTTTTAGACAATCAGAGTTTTTTTACAAAAGACGACCGATGACAAATAGCTTAATTTGCTTTACAATTATTATTCATCAAGTTACCTAATTCTGGAACAATTTTGAGAACTGTTTTCCGCTTGTCTAGACGAGATGGTCATATTTTATATTTCGAGTACTGGTTTACGCTAATCATAACTGTTTTGACATAGGCCAGTTCCCAAAGATAACATATTTTATGCATGTGGAAGGTTGTTTCATGCACATACACTGTTTTTTAATGCATGTATAAGGCAATAATTTCATAACTGATGCCCTAGTACAACTGTTTTAAATAGATCCTATAAGTTATATGTCTTTACCACCAAAACTTACCGATATCTTTTAACAAATCCTATGGTCCATAATTACACTAACTGTACCACCCAAACATACAGAAATCTACAACTTTACTCCAGCCAAATCTTGCAAGGTTCAATGGTTGGAATGTAGGGTTAGGCTCTGTGCTACTCCCTTCGATAATCAAGTGTTTAGAAAATAATGCCTAGTCGAAAACCTACAAAAGTAAAAGCGGGGGCAATATTGTTACGTTTAGGCCACTCCTTAGATTGAAAATAAACGAAAGAAAATTGAAAATTATGAATTCAAAAGTTATTGATATTACCTTTCTCTTGTTTTGCTCCCATTTCATAATTTCAAGACGCATACTCCCACCATATTCATCCAAATCCTGCATATATATTTTTGACAACAATATTAAAAGTGCTGCAATAAAAAATGCTCAATAATGTTCAACTAGTATAACTTAGTTTAGACATCCTTACCTCGTAACAAGTCTCATCTATCCATGATGCTTGAAAACGCAAGTTTTCAAGCCACTTCAGCAGATAGACTCCGCAAGCATACCTATGAAAGTTGTTAAACATTTAAATATGGTTTGTATCCATCAAATATATTAAGATCAGTAATATAATTTAAGCATAATTTAAGTACGTAAGGTACCCATTCTTTTGTTGAGGCACATTCACAATCTCCCACTCGAAAGTTTTTATCTTCAACAGTCTTTTGTAACCCGGACGGTCTCTTGCGATGATCTCCAAAGCAGGCAATAGCTATACAAAAACATTCAGATTATATAATCGACTCGAACAAAGTTTTGGTAACAGGGAATGTGACACAAGAAGAAGTTGTTGTGACAGTTATGCATAAAATAAACGTAATAATGACATATTTCTCGCTGCTGAGATAAGCGATTTAAAAAAATATCAGGTCAATCCAACACACGAGCACATGATCATTCAGCGAGTTAGGCATAAAATCATACCGTATCAACCAAAAATGTACGTCTTGCATCAGGGCGCCGTGGCAATCTGGAGTCAAGTATGAAATTTTTCCTTTTATGAAAGTCCGAAACACAAACAAACCAATGTTCTTTGTTCACGCAGAAAGGAAAGAACGCCTGAAATATTTACAAAACATGCGGAAATGAAATTGATACAATAAAAACCGTAATGATACACAATCAGTGATAATTATTTATTTACCAGTTGGGCTTTGGCTAAATTTTGGGGCAAATAGTCAAGCTTAATGTATTGGCTTCGAAAACCGTCTGTAGGAACAACATACTGAAAGGTGCGAGCGAGCCTTTGTCAAAAATCTTGGTAATTCCAAGAACAATCATTAGTAGTTACTAAGGAATATGAATACATACCTTCATTATTGTCGGAAAGTACACAACACATGGTTTTTCGAGTGTTGTACGAAGACCAGCAAGATCAATAACCATATCCATCACCCAACTCCCTCGTAGCAAAGTCCCATTGCTTCTTGGGTAACTTCCAACCATTCCATTGCAACAACAACATCACTAATAACGCAAATATTGTAATTAGATCCACTCAAAACATATAAATGCAAAAAAAATAATTATATTATAAAAAATGCTTTATGGTCAATTATAACTTACTTCTTATTCGCCACATTTGTCTTAATAAAATTCATCAACTGTGCATCTGTATATTATAACTCTTTTCGTGCATCCGTATAGCATAACTCTTGTCGCACCTGATTACTGCGGAAAATCAAAGGTTCTTAAAATTTGATTGCAAGATATAAGTTGTATAAGACAAAAATGTAGAATTTTTATTTACCGAATCTCACAGCCACTGCCACTGTTGTAAGCCTTTGCATCAGACATCACTTGAACTTTCAAAGAGTTATTAGCCCAAGTCAAAATTTGATTGCAAACCCTCACAATATAACGTTTCACAGCATATCTCTGAAAAATAACAAAAAAAAAGTGAAGTTAGAATCAGAGCCTACATATTTCATGCATATACAGGGCTAATTCATGAAACTACAGAGCTAGTTCATGCATATACATGGCTAATTCATGAAACTACA
>JAIUZE010022283.1:0-25932 GCA_022085475.1 Heliosperma pusillum | reverse complement strand
TTAGTTTGACTAAATTTTAATACTTTGTTTATCCGAATTGGTTGAGAAAGAAAGGTTGGACCCTATTCAAGTGAATAGGACGAACTGAGTATTTTGTCCCTAGTCACTCAAATGAGGTGACGTCTCGAAATGACTAGATTGTAAGTCGATCGATGGTTGGTTCAGCACCATGGGGTCATGGAGATGACTGGTCGTTTACATAGACAGACTTTATGACACTCTGTCGGACAGTGACATTGTAGAGACCCTTAAATCAATTATTTGATGCCTGGTCGTGGCAGGGTCTTCTATCTTATTCCTATAAATCGATTCTTTTGACTGGCGACCGTCTATCTGAGTCGGTGCAGTTTCCGATTGGTTTTGGTTGATGTTCTAGGTAGTGCCGTTAAAAGGAGGCCGTGGGACTTCTTCTGGATCATGGTGATTGCAAATACAGAGTAGAGGATAAACGGGAATGATCCACCACGTTTGGGTAATAAAAAACATCTTTAGCCCACTCGAGACGTAGTTACGGTAAATGCGTGGCGGCCACGCTCGGAAAAGAGATTCTATGGTAGATTTTTTGTCAGACAGTTACTCTCCCTATCGAGAAAACCACTCTAGATATTGTCAATCGCAAGGGCGACCTGAAGAAACCTGGCGTTGAGTGGGAGAGGTGATAAAGAGACAAGAGAATCGGTGACGCACACTTGTGTCAGACAAGTGGGAGATTGTTGGAGTAGGTGTCCTCCACAATAGTGCGCCACATAATGAATCTTATTAAGGAATATAATTGGGATATTTATTGACTATATATATGATTAGGCAGTTGATTAACGTAAATCAATAACGGTTGGCTGACTAGAGTTTGACGTTATTGTCGTTTGACGGCGGTGATCAACTGATCCCTTTCGGTCACACCTAAAGGATGAAATCCAAATAGTAACTAATTATTTGTAGACGATACAGTTAATTAGTACATTACATATATTCGATATGTACGAGAGTTAATTATTAGAAATTGAGTTAAGAACTCAAACGATGATTAAGCTATTTTCAATTCTGCGATAATGACTAATAAAATTATATTCTTATTTTAATACGATTTTGACATAAGATGTCACTTAGTAATAATCGTTAAATTACTAATTAGTTGAGGTTTGTGAGATAGAGGTAATTAGTTAATTATTATTTACAAGGAGTTGTAAAATAAATTACCAGGCATTGTGGGACACCTTATATATTGATATAATGGTAAAATATTATTTAAATTGTTAAGACATATTATTATTTAATTGAGTCATATAATTGAGATATGATCAAATAACACTTAATATACAAGATTAATTACCATTCATGATCATAAGTATTGTGAGGACAAATATTCAAAAATCAAAAGGCCTAACTAGACCAATTTTGTGGCCGGTTAAGATGTAGTTACAAGGGTGATGATTATGTTCTTGTTTTTACTCTTTAGTTACTTATTGAAAGTGACATAACAAGTATAAAACAATCATCATCTTTTCTACAACACTCCACTCAAATGCATGTGATAAAAATTGAACAAATAATAGTCCTTTTTGGACATGAGGATCCGGCCTTATGGCCTTAATAATGAACAAAAGTTGTTCATTTTATGACCACTTGATTTTGTTCAATTGTGATACTTCTTTCTAAAAATTCTTCCTCTCACTAAAAACACTCAAATACTAATATTTACTAAGTATTACTAGTGTAGTAATATAATCATAATATTAGTAGTATAATATCTATCTTATTATCTAGTTAATAATAAGAGTAGATTATTTGGGTTAATCTTGGTGCAACTTAGAGGAGATCTTCTACTTTGGAGATTATTTGTGTTCATCCATATTATTAGCTCAAGAACAACAAGAAGGCGTTCTTGTTGTGCCCTTATATTTTCCATATCAATGTGAGGAAATTTCTTCTCTTATATAAATGTCTTTATATTTGCATGCATGTTGCATAGATAATTATAAACTAAATTAATAAGTAATTTAGTAAATAATTAGAGGATTCTAATTAAGGTCTATGGACTTTCAGATGCATTGCATGCATATAATCGATAACATATCAAATACGAACGATTTCCCTAATCATTAGTAGAGGCCGATATCGAGGCGGGTGAGATCAGGTGTTCGATTAAAGAGCTTCCTAATACGTACCCTTACCCCTTACTCCAGATCTCTGTGAACATCCGTGTTAATTGGCATCCACGAGAGTCATTCTAGACATAAAATGCTAAGGGTAACGAGTTCTTAGTGTTCATGTCATCACTTTATATCTTGACATGGTATAAAGTATTCGAACGGTTCCAATTTTCCATAAATATTGGTGGTGACTTCACAAAGTCGTATTTTTACGCTTGTCCTTCCAAGTGCGCCCCTCCGTGGTCCCCCGTGTACCACAAAATGCAAAAGGAGAGAAGAGAAGTGGGGGAAAATCAACTCCGATGTGCAGAGATCTCTATTTATAAAAAAATATGTGAAGAGTTAGAGTAGAAGTGCGACACCGAGGATGCGCCTCTTAGAATAGGTGCATGAAACTCTGTGTAGCTCGTAAAGAGCGCAGCTGTTGTTGTGTCTTTTCTAAGAGGGATTCCTAATGTCACAAGAAAACGTGTGAAAGCGAGGATTTCGGGAAAGAGAGAATTTTATCACTCCAATAAAAATAATTTGACGGTATTTAAAATATTATGTCTTGGTACGAGACGAGTTTCTGAAAATGGAGACGGTTTTTTAGCCGAACTCTGAATTGACTCTAGTTAATGTCAAAACAATCATATTAGCACATAGATGACGACTCGGGGGTTGACACTAGTTTTCGAGTTATCCTTTACTAACAAACTTACGAAACATCATAAATCGCATCGTATAATAAATATGTTTGTCCATTCATTGAGTGTTTTTTTGGAGTTGAATTGCAAACTGAGATGCCTACATAGTTTACCTTTGATCAAAAGCACTCACAAAATAAAATAATTTTTCATCTTAATAATTTAATATTTTTTTTTTATTAAAATGTCACTGATAAAAAAAATAAACAAATGATAGGGAAAAATAAAGGAATTTTTTTTTCCAATTAGGTGAAAAAAATAATTTGTGATCGAGGGTGAATAAAGAAATTTAAAATATGTAAGGTCCGATTTAATAAATATTTATAGGACGCACTCTTAATAATGACTTTTGTTTTTGTATACATCGAAATATAATAGTGTAAACATTTTTAGAAGAATGAGTTCTAAAAATAAAAAATTGACTGATTTAAGATTATGGTGTTGAGAATATAAATAATTATCATTTTAGGCTCGGTTGTAACTTAATTTTCAATATGGTGTTCATGTAGGTTTTGATAAACTTCAAAACCAAGAACAAAAATATTAAAAGAAGTTAGGTTCAATAAATAAGCGTGGGAGTAAGTAAACTGAAATATTAGGGGTGTTTGGTGAATGACATTCTTATAATTCTAATATGTTCATTAAAATAATTTGGTAAGCTGGGAATTCAATTTTAAACAAACCCTTCAACTGAAATAACTTTACTTTTCATTATTTTATTTTTTGATATTTTCAAATAATGTGTTGCAAGACCTTTATTTATAACAATTACACTGTGTCAATATTACTTTATATGTATAAAAAACTTTCTTTTTCTTTTTATGTCTTTCTATAGTTTCTACATTATCGATTATTTATTATTTCATGTAAACTTATTATTAAAAAAAATCATGTAAACTTATAAAATACTATTTACACAATTTTAATTATCAATGTTAATACAAAAGTTTCATGGTCTTGTGAAGTTATATGGAAGAATTAAAAAGTAACACTAGTACTTTAACTTTTCTTTTTATAACTGAATTAAACTCTCTTATGAAATATACTTATATAATTAATTTTTTTTAAAAATAATTAATTTATACTTGTAGCATACTAAACTAGGAGTAATTTACATTTTTGCATAGTTTTTCCTCCCAAGACTAATTTCTAATTTTATATATTTTGTAGCACACTAATACATACTCTCTTCGTCTCAATCATTTGTATACCTTTCATTAAAATAACTCTCACAAAAAATATAAAAGGTAAACAAATGAATAAGACGGAGTAGTATTTAAATTATGTTTCTAATTTAGAATTTCCGAGTTCGTTTTCGGACTTTACGCGAGATTTCGAGTAAGTTACGTCTTAAGACGTTATGGGCTTTTTCTCATGACTTTTCCAGTTACTCCTTCATATACTCTCTTAACCCTAACTCACCCTCATTCATCATCTTCTTCTTCCTCACCAAGTAAACCCCAAATCCCTAGCCTCCATATTTGATCCATCTTAGAATCATCGCTACTCCTTCGTTACTTGCTTAAATTCGCTCAAGTTCGTCTTATTCCTTCCCTCTCATCTTCCTCTATCTTATTTGGTAATAAAATTACCGTCTTTCTCGCTTTTCAATTTATCCGTTTTTCTCAAAGGTGAATTATATTCATCTTTTATTATCTAATTGTAGGTGGAGACTTTCTAGACCCCGACAAAGATTACTATCTAGTGAAGGAAGGCTTAGAAATCGTTTAAAGACGCATAAAGGTAACGGTGAAGGGTTACTCGATATCATTTACGTGTTTTTATGTGTTTTCTATGTTAGAAATCGTATTTAGAATATGATTAGAAATCTTAGGATTTGTGTTGTTAATGATGGTTGTTGTTAGTTGATAATTGATATGAGAATTGATGATTTGTGATGATAGATGATATTTGTGTTATGCCTTAGTGAAATTATGAAATTCGTGTGACTCGTGCCTGCCAGACCAGGACGCTGGCAGCGTCGTAGGACGCTGGCAGCGTTGCCTGGCGCTGGCAGCGTTTCTTGCTGCCAGTTTCCCAAGTCGACTGCAGTTTTCCTACACTGACCCCTTTCAGTAAAATGATCATATCTTCTTCGTTACTTGCTTGTTTTGGGCTTGTGACATCCCGTTGAAACCGTAAGAGGATAAGCTATCACCTCCAGTTTGAATTTCTGAATTTGGATGTCTAGAACTATAGTTATGACCGTTTGAAGTGGACCCTTGTTTTAGTTGGTTTCCAAAGACGTTGTTTTGGAGAGGGGATCTATGTTTCTTATTCATTATACTTCCTAAACTTGTTCTAATGCTTATGTATCATGTATTGATTCATTTGTATCATAGTTAAATTTATATAATTCCCTATTCTCATGTTGGTGACGGTTTTTGATATGTCCCCCTTTGAGTGTTTTACAAATGCTACGGTTTGAGCACTAATTTTCTATGTGCTTTGTACTCTCATTCCCTTGGCTACCTCCACGTTCATAAGGTTGGAATGTCAGAACGGGGAGTGTATCCTTACTGCTTAATTGCATGTGCTAGTGGGCATATGACGACATTGTTGGGAGGCGAATACTTTGCGTTGATCGCCCCGGCCGTCAAATGTTGTATACTTGCGAGGTGGTGTCAACTGCATGTAGCGTACCGCTTGTTATGAGGCTTGTGCTCTTTTCCGCCTTTTTCGTGAATGCCGGCCGAATTTTGGGTACTCGGCGTCTATGATTGACCGAGTCTTGGATGCGAAATGTTATCGCATGTCAAATCGGAAAATGGTTTATTCCGAGAGTCTGGCCATATTTAGACTAGGACCGGATAGTTTTATATTGTCGTGCTACCGGGAGGAAATTAGTCTACATATACGAAATGAATTGAATCGTGTATGCAATCAGGGAAATGCTTATCCCGTGGATGCCTTTTAATCATACTTGCATGTACACGGTGCAAGTGCGTGGCATTTACCGTGAGAGAAGTCGTCAATGTATTTGTTAAATCTAGGTGTACCTTACTTTGATGATTTGTGGTACGATGGTCCCTTGTAAGAGACCTTTGTTATCGGGATGAGTTGCTTTGTTATCACCCTGAGTCTGAAAGGAGAATTTTGTGGATTTAACTTTAAACCTTTACTCGTACCATTATCCCTTTCCATTTCCTTTCATGCAAGTTCCTACTAAACCTGATTCCTAGGAAAATGTTTTCTCTTATCTTTTCCTTTGCTTGGCTATCTTCATAGCTATATCTATCCAATTTCTAGCTTTTGGCTCCCTACCTCTAGCGTCCCTCTAATTTTCGTCTGATCTTATCGCGTTCGTGTTTCCCTTGAAATTTCCTATCGTTTCCAGTTTCATGGTGAAATTGTCTTTCCTCTGGTGAGATAGCTGGGGATGTTAGCTAGCTTCGTGTTGATTTTGAACATGAATAGGATTGGGATTTAAACCTTAGGATGAATCTGTTGGTGGTATTGTACTCTCTTGGTGGCTTCATTTATTGAGCTTGCTAGTGTAGTGCTATTTTGGGAATCAAGTTGAGCGTGATGATATTTCGTTGTTGTTGAGTATTATAACGGTTGCTTGGGATATCATTTGGGAATTAGATGTCTCTAATTGGTGGATTCTAAAAGAGGCTTTGCTTTAGGGTAAGTAAGGCGGTAACCAAAAATATAGGTCCAAGGTAAATACTTCGCTCGCTAGCTCGTCCATGTACCCCAAATATGCATTCACCACCTGTTCGACCGCATTAAATATAAACACGGAAGCCACAGTCAGTGGGGAGTAACTCCGAGTTCTCCCAGCCACGAAATGTCGAGTTTAATGAAACATGAAAACATAAAAGCAATGTATATATAACATACAAAACCTTAACATATATGATATGCTTTTCATGTTATGAAACAGTTAACTAACATATAACATATCATATGAAAGCTATCATGTGAATCCGGTAATAAAATATAACCCGAGGTAGGGAAGCTGGTATGCTGGCTCAGCGGTTACCACGTAACATGGCCCTGATACTCTCAAACCCTAATCAACACGTAATCATGTGAATCAGTTAACAATCGGTAATCCAAACTCTATCAATCTTAGCCGGCTTGCATCTCACCTTCTAAAATTCATAGAATCATCAAACATGAAAGACCAATCCGTCTAGAAACAGGCATAAGTTCTTAGGACAGTCAATAGTCGACTTCTGTAACTCGAGGCTATACCACAAGGTAGGAAAACATCCTAGTCCTAGACTGATCAGACCTAGCGACAACAGCTATTCCATCCCCGTCTCATGACAAAACAGTACACAAGAATCTCTACTAGGCGACCCCCTAGACAGAGTTGGCTAGTACTTAAGCTGGCTCCATTCCCAAAGTGGAACTCTTAGGCAGCCATGCCCCGACTTGGAGATAAACCCCCAGGCGTGACACAAAAGCTATCAAGCAGTGAACTATATACTCGTTAAAGATAGTAAGGCCTATCAATGTCATGGTCCAAGCTACTCATTTAGAATTAGAATGGTCAAGACGCCATATACTCATAATTCTCTATGGGTACTTAGTCAACACGACATATATCATACAATCAAACAGTCACGGGAAAAACTTCTATCATGTGACTAATTGCATATAAATCATATTCAAATATCATATGCCTCATATCTACTAAGGCTCATTCATTCATTAAATAAAACCTTACTTGAAGACAAATCCCCGACCCGAGTCCCGCGACGGGTCATCAGTCAAAACGGGGCTGACTAGATCTTAGTTTGACCAAACCCGTTTGGTCAAACCGGCTAGAAACAGAGTCTTTACCATTTAGACTTGAACATAAAATCATCATATTCAATTCATGCTATTTTATTCTAACTTCTAACATGTGAATTATTAAATCTTATGAAAACCCGCTTGACTTAAAGGATATCAAATTGAACTACAATCTCGTATTATAATTTCTAACATGTGAGAAATAATAATATTATGAAAACCTTTTTAATAAATAATTTACTTATTAAAATTTCCCACTTGCTAAATATTACAAAACACGATAAAATAACAATAAACTCAAAAACCGTCAGAAGTCCAAAGTGAGGACTCATGGGCTGATTTGGGCCGAACATAACACGGGCCTAGACTGGGCCCACGGGCCTGGTTTGGGCCTGTTTTAGGTCGTCATTTTTAAAACCGTTTCTTAATATTTCCTGCATGCTTAACATATTTAAAACCCGTCAAAACAACAACAAAACAATCAAGTATCGACACAAACCCAAAGACCAAAACCCGGACCAACCGAGACCTGGCTGGACCGGCCTGAACCGGCCGGTTCTCAGCCACCACACACGGCCACTTCACACGGCCAAAACAACGACCACTCCAAATAAATTCTAACATGATTTTAATTAACAACATCCATTTTAACAATCAATTTAACCATCATTCATACAAAAATCATGGTTATAAATAAATCATTCAAATATGTCAAGAACACAAAACATGTTAAAAATTCCATACAACATAATAATCATAACTACTTATCATGTTACTACCAAAAACCATAAATAACAATAACATGAACAAAAACAAAAGATATGTAACATTAATTCGTCGAGTAACTCGGAATCGTTACCTTAGCTAGCACAAAATCAAGTAGCACCCAAAATAAGAACTAAAGAAATAAGAAACCCGTCTACTAGTCTTCTCCTAAAATATACGAGTCACCAAACTCGTCTTCAAAATCTTCCCCTATAAGAAATGACAAGAATAACATTATTAGAATTAAAACTTGATTTTCCATAATTAAAGTGTTGAAAACGATTTTGTCGGAATTGAAAATAAAACGTACGTGGAGATGAAGAGCGAAGAGGAGACTCTAGAAATATAAGTTAGGACGGATTTGAACAAGTAACGAAGGTTTTGTGACGATTTTGCTCAAGAACGATGAAGAACGACGAAAAACGATGAAGAACACCAAGAACGATTAAAGAAAGTATTAAAAAGGTATTAAGTTGATTTAGTGTAAAATGAAAAGATAAGTGGTGAGTAAGAGTGGAGGGAGTAGCCGTGTAAATATAGAGGAATTATGGAGTCGGGTTTTGAAATTGTTGTTACGGGATTGACTCGGGTTTTGTAATTATATTATGATAATTAATTAGATATTATTAGGTTTTATTATAGTTTAATCAAATATCTAGATATTAATTAGATATTATGTTATTGTAATCAAAAGAAATAAAAATATCTAGCTCTAAGAGAGGAGAGGGAGCCGTGTAGAAGTAGGAGAAATCGGATCTGTTTTTCAAGCGATTTTCGTAATTTAAGTTAACGGATCGATAAAGTTATAATTATCTTAGATATTATTATTAGTTTAATCATATTAATTAGAAGATCCAACATGAGTGGAAAAAGATGACATGGGGCGTGTGACTCATGCCAAAGTTGGGTTTCGGGTTTGTTTCGGGATTTAAGATGACTCGGGAATAGTTAAATGATGTTCGGGGTTAAACCGTAAAACCTTCTCTTAAATTCCGAATAAATTCAAAATAATTATATTAAATTATCATAAATTCAAATAAATCTTAATAAAAATAAATTAAATTTATTATTTTTTTAAATAAAATTTCGGTCTTTCAATTTACGAGGTGAGTCGGAAAAGTCAACGAAAGTCAAAGTTGACTTAAAAACGGGATTCTCATGGAATCTCGCAGAAATTCCAAATACGAACTCGGAAATTCCAAATTCGACTGGAAACAATAAATTCCAATTTAAAACTTAGATATGCTGAAAAGTATCCGTAAAATATTTTCACTTAAAAAAAATAGGGTACTTTTCGGGTTGTTACAAGTTCATCTAGGAATGAGAGTAGTTACTCCCCACATCTCGTGTCATTTGCTTGTATATGAACTATGATTTCTTATTGCCTGCACGCACTGGGTTTGTGGTCAGTATTACGTGTTTTGAGAATATTTGCATCTCCCTTTTCCTCATTTTACCCCATCAACTCCACATAAAGCCATATCTGCCTGTTGCCCTTAACTACATTATAAACTGAGCCTACCTTTGCCGAGCTAGTTTAGTAGTCGGAGTATATTTTGCTGTTGTGTCAGTTTTTGGCTCGTTTTTTATTGATTGGAGTGGGTATTTGCGAGAAAAAAGAAGAGAACTGATTAATTGTGCCTCGATCGAGCAGCTTGTAGCTCGATCGAGCAGATGTTGTTATTTGTTGCCTCGATCGAGTGACTTATTCCACTCGATCGAGGGGCTTTTTCCTCGATCAGCCAAGAAAGAAAAAGAAAAGGAAAAAAAAAATGAAAAATGAAAAAAATAAAATGAGAAAAGATAATTGGCTGAAGTTTTTGTTATTTACACCTCCTATGCTTATTATTATTTGTCAAGGTGTTTCATGAGATTTGTGTTGTTTATGCCTAGATATGTTAAGGCGTCGAGCTTAGTTTTTGATAGTTGGAAGAATGGAACGAGTTCTATTACGGTCTTGTTAGGAACTAGCTTGGCTATTTACCCTCACATCTCCATTACTTGTTTTGCCCCTTCTTACCAATTAGCCTCACATATCCATATTTTTGCAAATGTTCGGCACGTGATAGTCCTTGAACGGTGGTTATGCGTGTGTACAGTGTTTGAATCACCTGTCATATTAGTTAGCAATGCATGTTGTGTCGGTCGTAGTCTAGGTGAGTGACTATATTTTCTTCTCTCTTTCTAATACATATTTACTTACCATTTGCTTGATGATTGAGGGGTGACCCGTGAGAGTCCGAATTTGGTTGAGTTCTGCAGGGTCGAAAGTCTAATTTAATTCCAAGATTGTATAAATTCGTTCACTTTCGTATTAAGCTTTGTAGCGATTGAATGAGTGCATTAAACTGTTTAGCATTGACTTGTAGCTAGCTCTGAGACCTCTCCATTCCCCTAGGTTTATTTAGTTCCATATAGCTGCATTTAGTTTGCTTGAGGATAAGCAAAGGTTTGGTTTGGGGAAGTTTGATGTGTGTATTTTATATAGACTTTTTAGTCCATTTATGCACGCATTTCTATGTCATTTAGGTGATATTATGTCACCATATGTCCCTATCTGGCTACTTTGTACTTTCATTACCATTTTGTAGGTACAAGCTGCGTAGTAGCAGAAACCGAGCCAAAAAAGTCCACGTTTCATACATTTAGGAGAATGGAAGGAACGGGACAGAGGCTCTTGCATGGGAAAGCGTGAGATTGTTCACAATCAAACCCAAATTCATGACTAACATTATATGCCAGGCCAGAAGACCTCGATCGATTATCTATTTGATCGATCGAGGAGAGTTGAAGTGAAGAAGACCTCGATCGAGCTGTCATCTGCTCGATCGAGGGGAAGTCGTAGAAGAGTTGGTCGATCGAGAGGATGAAGTTCTCGATCGACTGACATCCTCAGATAAAGACCTCGATTGAAGCGAATATTCCCTCGATCGAGTGGAATCCATCACGGGCCTTAAGTCCGTAGATTAGTTAGGGTTTAGAGTCGTGTTATGCATTATATAAGACTCTTATTTTTGTCATTAGGAGAAAGGAATGATTATCATCTACTTAGCAGACACTAATCTTTCACCATTAATTTTTAAACTTTCTTATTCTTTTAAGTTTATACTTGGGTTTATTATCGACGTGGATTTGTTCTTTACGCCGGATTTGCTAAAGATTGTAAACTCTTTTCTCTCCTTTATTCTTAACCTTAAGTCTTAATTACTGTTTACCTTTCTCTTAATTGTTGCGTTATTGTTTTATGCTTGTTAATTACGATTATATCATGTCTAATATCATATGTTCAATCGTCTTTATTAGCATCATTAATAGCATGAGTAGCTAATTCCCTTTTATGTTAGGATGAGGAAAACTGTAGTAAAGGCATGATAGGATAAACTATTTTAGTTAGTCTTGAATCTGAGAATTAATCTAAGCAATTTAATTGAGGTTAGTCGAATGAGTGCACGCAGGAGACTAGCTAGGTAGTTAACCCCGACCTGGATCGAGAGATTGGAAGGGAAAGGCTTGCTTAGAATTGATAGGTGACTCCTAAGAGGACGAGAGTTAGTTAGGAAAATCCCTAGGGTGGTTTGAGACCGAGAGGAGAAAACCATTGCCCTTCTCATTGATAGATTGACTAACTTAGTTGACCCGTTGATGCCGATATTGCAGTAGACCGAATCCTAGCATATTCTTCTTTTATCTGATTTGTTTCGTGTTAATCTCTATCTTTATTTCTCTTACTATAAATCTTATTTAGTTTAGTTTAAAACCAATTCAAAACCCCTAGATTGTGACTGGCAGATTTAGATTACAGTTAGTTAGTTCCTCCCTGTGGAGATCGACCCTACTTCCACTATCTTCTTTAATTAGTAGACTTAGGATTTTATTTTTGGTGTATAACGACTCGCATCAACAAGTCATATTGTTCATAAAACGCAACATCATCTCTAGATTTGGGATACCTTCAGAGATAGTATGTGATAATGGGTCCCAGTTTATCCAACCAGACCAAGGCCTTCTGCGGCAGGTGGAACATCGCACTATTTAAATCCTCCCCTAGGAACCCCAAGTCTAATGGCCAGGCAGAGTCCAGCAATAAAATAGTAATTGACAATTTAAAAAGAAGATTTGAGGAAGCTGGGGGCAAGTTGGAAGAAGAACTCCCTCTGGTACTCTGGTTCGACAGAACCACACCTAAGGTGGCTACTGGCCAAACACATCCAGCTTGGTTTTTGGTGCAGAGGCAGTAATCCCCACGGAAATGAGAATACCCACACATAGGTATGGGTGCATAATTGAAGATAGAAATCAAGTGGAGATGGCTAGCAGCCTAGATACAGTAGATGAGTTGAGGGCCAGTGCACAAGTAAGGTTGGCCTCCTACAAGATGATGGTGGCAAGAAGTTACAACTAAAACGTCAAGATCAGGGTTCTGCAGGTGGGGGACCTGGTACTTAGGAAGGTCTTCCAGAACACCAAGAATCAGCTGGCTGGGAAATTCGCCTACAATTGGAAAGGACCATACCAAGTAGAGAGCATAGTGGGCAATATAGCGTACAGACTAATGACTATGGAAGGGGAGATCATATCCAAACCCTGGAACATAGTCCACCTCAAGAGGTACTACATCTGAAATAGGATTCGCAAGCCAGGCACCCCTAGGTATGGTCCATTGATACCGTTCGCAGCCAAACAAACGAAGTCTTTTGCAATTACAAAAAGGATTTTTTTTTTTCAAACAAAACCTTTGACTAAAAATTTACAAACCAATTCATTTATCATCAGAACATTTCAGTTGCCTCGCTCTCAAAATATTCAGGATATGATCTTTCGAAAATCATTTTTTTTCGAAAATATTTCCAGATTATTCAAATCATGTTTGGCTGCCCACAAACCTCCTCCCTGAAGGAGCCCTACTGACCTTGGAAGGCAGTCTGCCATACCCAGACTTGCAGAAACTCTTCCACATGTACGAACAGCGGGCACGTGGCGAATAAAGGGTCCAGCCCCTACTCAACCACCATAAACACCCCCACGTAGCATGTCGCTCAAATATATGGACAAGTGACTTCAGAGCCACCGTCTATCGACAATGCCGGCCCACAAACAAAAGCACACCTTTGCGCGCTACACCCAGTAAGTACTAAAACTACTAAACATTCATTCATAAAAACAAAACAAGCTCGCCCCATGGCGAGCTCTGAAAATATCTTACAAAGTACCACTGAAAAGGTACCACCAAAATAAACACAAGAAAAGTTTGACAAAAAAACGAAAAAAAAAGAGCATGGTGCCACTTGCACCTAAACTTTGGCCTCTTGGCCAGCACCATCACCACCGTCACCACCAGTGCCTGACTCTGGCTCTGCATCAACAGAGACCTCCTATGGACCAGTTGTCGCCTTCTCCTCAGCTGAGGTCCCCTCCATCTCCTCCTCTTCCTCATAGTTATCTACCTCGTCCAGGAAGCTCATATCTGGCTTGGTAGGGAAAGCACATGGATTGCTGATGGAGCAACACGGGATTGGACAGAGGGAAAGCACATGGATCAAGCAAATGCACGGACCAGATTGAAGGTAATACAAGATCAATGGACTGGATTGCAAGTAATAAACACATCACAAGCAACGACTAGATTTTACTAAGTCAGCAACAACTCCCGTGAAAGTCGGACCAGCAGAATAGATCTCGCAACAAGACCAAAAGAGAAGTTGGGAGGTAGAACTCGTATTATAAAAGGACCATCGGTACTCGTGCTTGATCAATCGACCACGTAAGCTAAGATCCTTCTGGGTACTCGTCACATTTGCATTGGCCAACCAATTTGACCAGTACACAATCGATCAATCAATCAATCAATTAATCAATTAATCAATCAATTTTGTCCTTTAACAAGGGCACTTTATGCATATATTCCAGTTGAGCTGTCGCTAAAACGTTAACTTAGTTAATATCTCGTTTCTTCAACATGTAAGTCTGAGGTTGTAAATCTCATTTTTTGTATTGTATTTATTTTATTTATTCATTTAATGTAAGATCCATATCAGAAATAAATTCAAAACAGATTTCAAAGTAACAACTTTATAACAAAATCTTTTTAGTAGTCATCAGACGTCGAGAAGAAACACAGAAGCATCTGCGCCTCTTCGAAGAATCGTAGCATATGGTGCGCCTCTTCTAGAAGCTTCCTGCTCCTGCTCTTCTTCTTCTTCCTCCTCTGATTTCGACGTCTTTATTTTCCTTTTCTTATTTTCTCTTTTATTCGTACATAAATCATATTTTAATCTTTTATAAATCTTCTTGTTCTTGACTTAGGTCCATAATAATGTTGGAGTAGATGTCCTCCACAATAGTGCGCCTAATCATAAATCTCATTAAGGAATATAATTGGGATATTTATTGACTATATATATATAGAGGCGGGATCTCGTGAGTTGGGTTCTTACGGTGAGTTGGTACTCACAAATCTCAGCCATTAAATAAGAAAAAATAGATGGCTGAGATTGGAAGAAAAACAACGTACAAAGCCCAACATTAGGACACAAGTTTGTCATCAATAAAACCCACACCATAAAAGACCTGACATCTTTTTTCTCTATCTTCTGGGTTTGTTTTTCACCAAAAAAATTTCAATTAGATTTCATCAGTTCTTATTATTGCGATGTCAAATTTAAAGCATATAAATTGTAAGCATTAAGTTCTTCTTATCTCCAGCTCTAATGTATGGATTAATGGCGTAACTAATTCAATATTTTTTTGGTGTATTGTAAAATTCAAACGATGGCGTAACATGTACCGTCGATTTAGACGACTTCGTACTCAGGGGGATAGTTGAGAGGGTGGTTAAGCTCAAAAAAATGGTGATTAAACTTTAGGGGAGTTGTTTATGGGACTTGTTGATGATTTTGGCGAATTGATCGAAAATAGGAATTTTTGATTGACGCATAGATTGATGAATTTGGGATATGGATCCACTATTTTGCGCTGCAGCGCTACTCGATATAGATAGACGACTATTTCTAGTGGCGGTTCTGGGCCGTCGGTGACGGTGGTGAAGTTAATCCGTAGCAAAATGTGAGCAATTTTGGTGGAGATGTCGGGCTGCTTGCAGATGTTGGCCGAAGACAACGACGGTTACTAATATAAAAATGGTGGCAATTTTGGTGGAGATGTGTTGCCAGCATCTTGCCTATCTTTCTCCCGGCTTATTTCATCATTTTGATTAGTTGGATGGATCAATTGGACTTATTTCATCTTCAATTAGTCGAGCCATTTTCTCTAAATTGCTAGCGTCTACATTGGTTCTGTGTTATTTCGTTGTTACTCTATTGTTACATTGTATTACTCCATTGTTACCTTAGACAGGTCACTATTATTACTCTCTTATTGTTAATCGGTTTATGTTACTCTTGTGTTATTCTTTTTTTTATTCTTGTGTTACTCTTGTATTAATCCTGTGTTATTCTTGTGTTACTCTTGTATTATACATGTGTTATTCTACCTGTGTTATTCTTATATTACTCTTGTTACTCGTGTGTTATTATTTTGTTACTATTGTGTTACTCTTGTGTTATTGTTGTGTTACTTCTATGTTACCCATGTGTTATTCTACACGTGTTATTCTCATGTTACTCTTGTTACCCGTGTGTTATTCCCGTGTTATTCTCATGTGTTTATCAACTGTTACTGTGGTGTTATTGTTCTGTTACTGTAGTGTTACTGTGGTGTTATTGTAGTGTTATTCTTGTGTTATTGTTTATTGTTACTGTGATGTTACTGTGGTGTTATTGTATTGTTAATATACGGTTATTCTTGAGTAACTGTTATTGTGGTGTTATTGTGTTGTTACTGTGGTGTTATTGTGATGTTATTCTTGTGTTATTGTTTATTGTTCTGTTACTGTGGTGTTATTCTTGTGTTATTGTTTTGTTATTGTTACTATGGTGTTATTGTTCTGTTACTGTAGTGTTACTGTGGTGTTACTGTGGTGTTACTGTGGTGTTATAGTAGTGTTATTGTAGTGTTACTGTGGTGTTACTGTGGTGTTATTGTAGTGTTATTCTTGTGTTATTGTTTATTGTTTTGTTATTGTTACTGTGGTGTTATTGTATTGTTAATATACGGTTATTCTTGTGTTATTGTTTATTGTTTTGTTATGTTACTGTGGTGTTACTGTGGTGTTACTGTGGCGTTACTATCGTGTTATTGTGGTGTTATTGTGGTGTTATCGTTGGGTTATTGTCACTCTTGTGTTACTCTTTTATTATAATCACTCTTGTGTCATTCTTGTGTTACTCTTTTATTATTTTTACTCTTATGTCATTCATGTGTTATTTTTATGTTATTACGGTGTTACTTTTGTGACCTTATTTCAACGCGCTAAAGTAAACTCTTTATTCTAATATTAATTATAGTAAACTGGAATAGTACAAATTGACTGAAATAAATCAACATAATTATTATAGGAAAGTGAAATTAGATTTTTAGCATAGTGCTGCTAAGAATGAGTACAACTACTAGCTATAACAATTCTTCCACCAAATCTACCCACTTTTCTACACATCAACTCATAATGAGTGAACTTGAAACGCATCAATAGGCAACCCACCTTCCAAACGATGAATGACAAGTGCAAGTTATCCAAACGACTCGGACTCGAACACTTCTAGCGGAGCCCAACCAGGCTTCCCGGAACCACCAACAATACCTCTTATCACGAAACTGCTACTAGCATTATAACACCAAACACGAGGCACCATCGCTTCATTCGCTTGGCCAACATCAGGTGAGTGGCGAACAAGTAGCATCGACGCGGCACTGATGACACAAAACGCCTCACCAGCTAATCATAAGTCATATAGGAAACTCGTCTTCAATTCAAATGTTAATCGTCCTCCCAAAGAGACTCAAAAGGTAATATATCAGCACGACAAGCTCCTATAAGTTGCAAAATCAAGTACATAAGACCGTTTTTCTCGAACTTTGCTGCATCATAACATCTTCATCTCCTCCTTCAACTGTTATCTCGTTCAATTTTTTGCCAAACTACCGCCGCTACCGTAAATTCTAATCTCCGCCGCAATATATCGACATCATTGTTTTTTGAACATCCGACGGTGACGGTTGTGATTGCTGATGAGAAATTTTCATAATCGCCTTTGATTTCGCCGGTGACTTCATCTCTCCTCTATCCTGCATTAAAACTAACATTTGATTTTATTCAATTATTGAGAACACTAGAATTGGAGAAAATAACTCTTCGAATACAATTGATTTGATAATTTTAATTAAACTAATTAAGATAAGATTTTGTACATTTCCCCCGCTTTCATAATCGCTCAACGATCGGATTTCTTAAAAAGGTGAAATTAGAATCACATAACTCTAGAAGATAAAGAAATATTTCACAAAATATTGCCACAAAAGACCAACTCGAATGATTTTGATTCATAAAACGTCATTGTCGGTCGAAATTACTACACCAGCGATGAAGGTGATTGAGATGGTTGGACGATGGTGGTGATGAATCGAAGAAAGGAGCGAGCATAGGAAAATGGCTGGAAGGGAGCCAATTCAGTGATGTTGGAGTGGCACACCGGCGTGGTAGGTGTCGGAAGTCCGACGGTGATGAATCTGATGATGGAGAAAGATGATATGAAGTTTGATGATTTATGGTATTGGGCTTTTTCTTTCCTGTTGAGTGAAGTGCAAAAGTGGTTTTTAAGCTTTGATTAGTAAAGTCAATAAATAGCAGCCGTTGATTTAACTTCATTCAATGGATGAGATTTTATTAGTACAAACTCACCGTAAGACATTAGACTCACAAGAACCTAATTCTATATATATATATATATATATATATATATATATATATATATAGGGTCAGGATCCGGTGAGAACCACTAATATAATGAGAACCGTGAGAACCCTCACTAGATCTCCACCAAATCTTGTTTCGAAAGTTTTGTTGGATAATTTACCATTAATTTGGTTTATTCAAGAAAAATACTTGCAGTAACTAAACAAAATTTATTGATTATATTAAAAAATATGAACTTAATGTACATAAATTCAATTTGTACACTAAAATTATTCTAAATGCGTGAAAACGAGCACTAGGTGCACGGAAATTGCTACATGCATGAAAACAGTTACTAGGTGCATGAAAATAACAGGCTCTAGATGCATTAAAATAAGTACCTGGTGCATGAAAACTCTTAGATGCATGAAACTGACTACTAGATGCATGAAAATTAATAAGTCGTATTTCACCTCAATTTCTGTCAGTAACTTATATTTTTTTCGACCAAGATGTATGTTACCTAGCCATAAAATTCTACGCCGAACCCAAAAATGTCCTTATTTTTTAAAAATAAACTTCAAAAGATGGAGTTCTCACGGTTCTCATTATCTTAGTGGTTCTCACTGGATCCCAATTCTATATATATATATATATATATATATATATATATATATATATATATATATATATATGATTAGTCAGTTGATTAACGTAAATCAATAACGGTTGGCTGACTAGAGTTTGACGTTATTGTCGTATCACAGTGGTGATCAACTGATTCCTTTCGGTCACACCTATAGGATGAAACCCAAATAATAACTTATTATTCGTAAATGATACAGGTGATAAGTCCATTACATATATTTGATATGTACGAGTGTTAGTTGTTAGAAATTGTGTTAGGATGTCAAATTCGATTAAGTTTATTTTTCAATTATGCAATAATTGACTAATAAATTTATATCTTATTTTAATATGATTAAATAAGATCTAACTTATTAATTAATAGTTAACTTACTAAATTAGTTGAGATTTTACATATATTTTGAGGTAGAAGTAATTAGTTAATTATATTTACAAGGAGTTATAAAATAAATTAAATAAGCATTGTGGGGCCCATTATATATTGATATAATGGTAAAATATCACTAAAATGCTACGTATATATTGTTTATTAATTTGTGTCATATAATTGTTATATTATCAAATTAAAACTTAATTATATAAGATAATTAAGCATATGATTAATAAGTATTTGTGGGACAAATATCAAAAATCAAAATGGACTATACTATGCCACATGTGGGCGGTTATGGTAGTAGTGGCGGGTGATGATGGTTGTTCTTGTACATGCTCACAAGTCACCAAGAGATAATGACATGAATAGTATACCAAAATCATTTCAATTAGCACTACACTCCACCATATTGCATGACAATAAAATAAGAAGAAAAATCACCTACTAGATGCTTGTAGGGGCCGGCCATAGTGCCTTTATAAGGCCAATTGTTGTTCATTTTTCTTCTTAATTCATTCTTGCTACTTTCTCCTACATCTCTCTAAAATCTCATATTCTCACTAAACTCTCAACATACTAATATTTACTAAGTATTACTAGAGTAGTAATATATTCTAATATTAGTAGAATTATATCTATCTTATTATTTATTTAATAATAAGGTTAGATTATTTGGTTTCATCTTGGTGCAACTAAGAGGAGGTCTTCTACTTTGGAGATTATTCAAGGTTCATCCTTTATAATATCTAAAGAACAATAAGAAGGAGTTGTTATTATGCCCAATTATTTCCTTTTCAATGTGAGGAAATTTCTTCTTTTACAAAATGTCTTTATATTTGCATGCATGTTACATAGATTATTAAACACTAAATTAACAAGTAATTTAGTAACTAATTAGAGGAGTCTAATTAGGGTCTATGGACTTTCATGTGATATCAGCGCTAGCTTGTACCATGCATGTTCATTTTGGGCATTTTTATTAAAGTTATAAGATAACTAATAAATCAAACATTTGAGTTAAAATATGATTTTGACAAAAATGTTTAGTATATGGATACCTACGGGCTTCAAAATGTTTGTGGTCAAACTTCGTGATTTTAGGGATTAATTTGCTATTTATTTTGATTTTTGGCTTTTAAACCGAGTTAATATGCATTTTATATGTTAAAAGTTAACTAAAAATAGTTACATGTTGATTCTAGCCATGAAATTTTAATATGATCTCACAAACATATATTACATACTGTATGTAAAATTTCGTGACTTTTAATTAAGTATTGCATGTTTATTGAGTTTTGTGAGATAAAAGTCAATTATATGAGATTATAATGTTCATAAAATTGAATGGTGCTTTTCTGGTCATGAAATTTTCGGATACATTTTACATTCTGATTTATATCATCTTGGTGAAATTTTGTAATTGTTGTCACTATTTTACTATATTTAATGGTTTTTATTTGATTTTTTGGGCAATTGTTTTTTTATTTATGAGTCCCTGGAAATGTTCCAGAATGTAAAAATGTTTGATTACACATTTTTATGATGTTTATATTTTATTTTGGGTTTATTTTATAAATGTTATGATTAAACTGTTATATTTAGCAAATAAAATCAAATCGAACTAATTAATAACCAACAAAATTAGTAGAGACTAATTTTAAGTTCTAAAACAGTTTAGGTAATTAGTTTGAATGTAAATGTGATTTAAATGTTTATTATTGTTTTTAACGGTTAAAAATCAATAAATCCCGTAAAATCGAGGTACAATGAGCATGAATGTGTTTAAGGCGATTTTGGAATGAATTTTGCAGCAATTTATTAAATTTATGGTTGAATGAATAAATGTCATTTATTTAATAATTTATGCAATTTTTGTACCTAGTATGGCCTAGTTATTTTTAATCGTTATTATGCGTAATGTAAAGGATTAACGGTTTGGTTATAATTTTTATTGCGATCTCGTATCGCCGGTTTGTAATAATTAATAATTTCATTTTATAAAACAAATGTATAATAGGAGTTTGTATATTTGTAATTATTTATTATGAAGACCGGTGACTCCCTCAAGACGGTGCCATTTTTGGAAGGCGTTCCAAGTGAAGAGGCAGGCGACCAAGGAGTAGGTTTCCGAATTTGTAATTATCTAGTTAATTTGATTAGCTAGGTGGCCATACTAGGATTTTTTTTGGTTGCTTGGTTGCTTGCTTTATTTCCGCTCATGCCAAAATCGTCACACATGCATTTTATTTTTTCCGCTATTGTCAATTCAACGTTATTCACAATTCACCGATTTAGTTCACTTATAGGGAATTAATGACTAAATTGACAAGATCTCTCACATATTTAAAAATTGAGATTAACCTTACCAATTATTAACACCTATGAATCCCGTGTTCATTAGGTCTACCACGCTCGTGGGCCCCTTTTTACCTCAGGTAAGTAGGGTGATACGATCACAAGCCAAAATTGGATTGGACTCAACGAGATAAGCGTTCCCTTGGGACTAGGAGATGGATTTAGTTGAAATCCGTCAACCAAGAGTTCTAGGGGTAGAATTAGTCAAGTAATGACTTACCATTTTTGGATAAGGGTAGCATACGATGACTATTTTTATTTAAAGATGGGTCTTAGAATCATTTATATAATTTAGTGAGAGGTCATTATATAAATGCTAAACTTGTTAAAATGTTTTTCAAGTAAATTATCATAACGATGAATGTTTATATATTACTTTTTGTTGTAGTAACCATATTCGCACAATGACAACATCATGGAACACCGCAACCTTGGGTAAGGACTCATGGTAGAGGTCCGTCATGGAGAAATGTGTCCTAAAAGATGACGATAGTAACTTTGTTGAATGGGAATCAACGATCAAAAGCGCCGCGATATCCGATAACGTGCTTTGCTACTTGGTCGAAGCCCCTCCCACCGAACCTGGGTCAAGGTCGACCGCGGCGGTTCGGGCCGAATATGACCTTTATTTGAAGATTGCCAATGACATCAAGAATTTCTTGATTTGGTCACTCTCACCCAAACTGAAACTCCAATTGATATCTCTCAATGCATATGGGATATTTACGAGGATAACATCAATGTTTTTGCAAGCACCTAAAATTCTCCAATATGAGGCGGCCACGAAACGTTTAGAGACTAAGCTCCAAAAAGGCCAAAACGTTGGGTGCAAGATTTCTAAGGAGCTAGTGGTGGGTAGAATCCTTCATTCACTCATCCCAAAGTTCACCCACTTTAGGGTGAACTACAACATGAACAACATGGAAAAGAGTTTCCATTAACTCCATGCACTCCTCACCCAAGCGGAGAGGGACATGGAGGCTTGTGGGAGTGAAACAAAGGATATTCTTTCAATGCGATTGAAGAACATTAACCTTGGAGTAAAGAAGGACAAAGGAAAGGGTAAGACTCTTTTCAAGAAAGTTGGCAAGGGAAACGGCAAGGTCTTTGTGAAACCCAAGCCCAAAGTCAACAAACACGCAGACGTGGATTGCTATTATTGTAATGGCAAAGGGCATTGGAAACACAATTGCCCCAAACACTTGAAAGACAAGAAAGACGGCTGTGTGAAAACGTCAGGTAAAATTCTTTCATCGCTTTATATGATAGATATTAACTTTGCTAGTACATCTTATTGGGTATTTGATACCGGTTGTGGTTCTCACCTTTGTATTCATGTACAGGGGCTGAAGGACGCGCAAGCACTAGCCAAGGGTGACGTGTACTTGTGCATGGGAAATGGAGCTAAGGTAGCCGCAGTTTCCGTGGGCACCTACGTTCTTCTTTCGACTAATGGTTTAGATTTGTATTTAAATAATTGCTATTATGTACCAACTCTTACCAAGAACATTATCTCTATTTCCGAGTTAGACATTGAAGGTTTTTCTTTTTAGATTAAGAACAATCGCTGTGCTTTTTCTTTTAATGAAATGAAATGGTTTATGGCGAGGCCATTTCTATTGGAGGTATTTATGTTCTAGATATTGCAAAAGAGGTCTATCATGTTGAAAACAAGAGGCTTAAAACAGGAACCTAATCAATCATACCATCGGCATTGTCGTTTAGGGCACATAAATGAACGACGCATAAAGAGACTTATTTCATCTAAAGTACTCAAACCATACGATTACGAATCTTATGGTGTATGCGAATCTTGTCTTCTAGGCAAGATGACTCGTGCTCCTTTTACAGAAAAAGGGACACGAGCAAATGAAGTATTAGGCTTTATACATACGGATGTGCGCGGCCAAATGATTCTCCAAGCTAGAGGTGGTTATCACTACTTCATTACTTTTACCGACGACTTGAGTAGATATGGATATGTCTACTTAATGAGGCACAAAAGTGATGCTTTTTAAAAGTTCAAAGAATTTCAACATGAAGTAGAAAACCAATTGAATAAAAAGATTAAAGCCCTACGATCCGATCGTGGTGGTGAATACTTGAACAATGAATCTGATTCACACCTAAAGGATTGTAGTATAGTATCACAATGGACTCCTCCTGGCACACATCAATTAAATGGTGTGGCCAAAAGGAGAAATCAAACTTTATTAGATATGGTTCGATCTATGATGAGTCTAACAGAGCTTCCTGATTATTTTTGGGGTTTCGCTATCCTATCTGCAATATTCTCACTAAATCGAAGCCCGACTAAAACGGCAAATAAGTCTCCATATGAGATGTTGACATGGAAAGTCCCTTATTTGTGGTTCATGAGAATTTAAGGATGCGAGGCGTTTGTTAAGAATAAGTCTGACGATAAACTCGCAGCCAAATCCGACAAATGTCTATTTGTAGGATATCCAAGGGAAACACGATGGTTATTACTTCTACAATAAACACCAGGACAAAGTGTTTGTGTCTCGTGATGCAGTCTTATTAGAAAATCATTTTATTTCTAAAAGACAGAGTGGGATAAAATTTGAACTTGACGAAGTCCAAGGGCCACAAACCGAAAAGGACGTAAAGGAAAACGTTCCCTCTTCGCTCGTCTAACGCAGTTATAATTCCTCCGTAACCTAGGAGGTCAAGCAGAATTAGTCATCAACCTGATAGATACCTTCGTATTCTAGAGGAAGGTGGTGACTACAATGTGTTATTGTTTGAAAGTAACGAACTTACTACCTACAAAGCAGCCATTTCTAGTCCCAACTCAAAGCTATGGCTAGGAGCCATGCAATCCAAAATGGATTCTATGTACGACAGCCAAGTATGGGACTTGGTTTATTTACATAAGGAGGTAAGCCTCTTCGGTCTAAGTGGATCTATAAGATCAAAAGCGGCATAGATGAACATAAAGATGTTTACAAAGCTAGATTGGTGGCAAAAGGTTTCACCCAAGTTCAAGGTCTTCACTGTGACGAACCTTCGCCCCAGTCGCCATGCTTCCGTTCATAAGGATTATCTTAGCGGTTCCCGCATTTCATAATTATGAGATTTGGCAAATGCATGTGAAAACCGACTTCTTGAATAGGATTCTAGAAGAGGAAGTGTACATGACACAACCTGAAGGTTTTGTGGATCCATCAAACCCTAATAAGGTGTGAAAACTTAAGAGATCCATCTATGGTCTTAAAAAAGCATCCAGGAGTTGGAATCATCGTTTCGATCATGTAATTAAACGAAATGGTTTCACTCGAAGTGTCGAGGAACCATGTTTATACACGAAGTTTAGTGCGAGTAAAGTAACCTTTCTAGTCTTATATATAGATGACATACTACTCAATGGGAATGATATTCCAATGCTCACTTCTGTGAAGGAGTGGCTTGGGATTCATTTCCAAATAAAAGACTTAGGAGAGGCCTAGCGCATCTTAGGTATCCGGATCTATAGGGATAGATCTAGAAGGATACTAGCATCAAGTCAAGAAATGTATATTGATAAAATTCTTGATCGGTTCAACATGAAAGACTCTAAAAGAGGCTTTCTTCCTATGGATAGTGGGATCACTTTGAGCAAGTCAGAGTGCCCTACCAAACCCGAGGCGAATGAACGCATGAAATTGATCATTACGCATCCGTTGTTGGATCAATCATGTATGCTATGATGTACACTTGTCCCGATGTTTCATATGATTTGAGCATGACAAGTCGTTACCAAGCCAATCCAGGTGAGAGTCACTGGATAGCCGTAAAGAACATCTTTAAGTACTTGAGAAGGACTAAGGATTCGTTCTTGGTGTTTGGAGGTGAGAATGAGTTTCGTGTAAAGGGTTACACGAACGCCAGTTTCCAGACAGATAGGGATGATATGAAATCCCAATACGTCTATGTTTATATGATGAATGGAAGAGTTTCAAGCAAAGCGTTACAGCGGATTCTACAACAGAAGCAGAGTACCTTGCAGCGTCTGAAGCTTCAAAGGAAGCTGTGTGGATTCGCAATTTTTGGAAGCACTAGGAGTAGTCCCTGAAAGTCCATAGACCTTAATTAGACTCTTCTAATTAGTTGCTAAATTACTTGTTAATTAAGTATTTAATGATCTATGTAACATGCATGCAAATATAAAGACATTTATGTAAAAGAAGAAATTTCCTAACATTGATATGGAAATAAAATGGGCACAACAAGAACTTCTTCTTGTTGTTCTTGAGCTAATAATATGGATGAACACAAATAATCTCCAAAGTAGAAGATCTCCTCCAAGTTGCACCAAGATTAACCCAAATAATCTACCCTTATTATTACTAGATAATAAGATAGATTATTATTTTACTACTAATATTATGACTATATTACTCACTAGTAATACTTAGT